>CATIWC010003444.1:0-73688 GCA_948472305.1 Vicia faba
CTCATGTCTTTGTCCTACCATAGCATTACTTTGCTTCACAATTTGTGAATATCAGATTGAATTATTGATCTATGATCCCTATTATCAACAAATACAATCAGAATATTTTATTTTCATTTGAAAATTATAGCAAAAAAGCTATGGTGTGTATTCAACTTGACCCACCCCTTTTGTAATAGGGAAGTGTTTGAATAGTTCAAACACCACAAATAAAATGAAAGAAACCTACACACCACAAAATACTTACGAATCAACAACATTCGAAAAAGATATGATACTGACACGATGATATTAATAAAAAATTTTAAAAAATAAAATAAAATAAAATAATAAATATTAGTGTAGAAGTTCGACATTGACTCGCATACATGTGTTTTTTCTTAAATATCAGTGTTACATGTTCTTTTTCTTTGATAATAATTTCTTAGAATATTATTATATAATTTCTTAGAATATTTTTATATATATTTGCAATCTTAAGCTGTACTATTGGGAAGAGCCGAAGAGATGAAAAATTAAATATAATATTATTAAATTTTATTATTTAAATAAAAATTAAATAGATAAAACACCCTTTTTAATTTGTTTTGTTTTGACCAACATTAGATGGGAGGTCACTTTAAATGGAGTGTTCATTTGCAATTATTCACACCACTTTGGATCTATATGCTATGTCCATTTCAAAATGTTGACTTTCTCACTTTTATTTACTCATGAATTTCTCTTTTCTTTGGATTCTTTTGCTTTTATAGCCCAATGAGAATGAAATAAGGATAAGGATAACATGGAGTAGGTTGTTGGGACCATGAAAATGAAATAGAAAACCACATAAAGTCATAAACAATAGGAAAAGATTGTGTCACACTGCATTGAAAGAAAGGGAGAGCATGCATAAGATAATAAATAAAGGAAGGGAAAGTGTTTAAAAATATAATATAATTTCATTCGGAATAAAATATAAACAATATTATATGAATACAATATATTTTTGGAGACAAAGACAACATGTGACATGTTAGCTAAATTGTTGCAATGGTTCTAAGTTTGTTACTGGTTTTATTATCATGTATGGCAGATCATTTGCAGTGAAGGATGATATATTCTGCTTGTTTGAAGGAGCTCTAGACAATTTAGGGAGCTTGAGACAGCAATATGGACTTGCGAAATCTGCGAATGAAGTCGTTCTTATGATCGAAGCTTACAAAGCTTTACGCGATCGAGCACCGTATCCTGCGAATCATGTTGTTGGTCATCTTAGTGGTAGTTTTGCCTTCATAGTTTATGACAAATCCACTTCCACCCTCTTTGTTGCTTCTGTAAGTTACCATCTATATAGTAATCTGTTATTAATTGATGACATTTTGTTAATTTTTACTTAAGAGTATTGTTTTTTATAGGACCAATCTGGAAAGGTTCCTCTGTATTGGGGAATAACTGCTGATGGGTATGTAGCATTTGCTGATGATGCCGATTTGCTTAAAGGTGCTTGTGGAAAATCACTTGCTTCTTTTCCTCAAGGTTGGTTTAAATTTAGTGTCTTGGTTTTGTTTTTTTCTTTCCTTCCTTAATTCAGAATGCATGCATTCCCTCACTTTGTATCGTAAATTGTACAGGATGTTTCTACTCGACCGCAGTTGGAGGATTAAGATGCTACGAGAATCCAAAGAATAAGATTACCGCAATACCAGCTAACGAGGAAGAAATTTGGGGTGCAACATTCAAGGTAATTAACGATTACCCGAGTTTAAATAAATGAACTTTGTTACATTCAAATCTTATGCTATATTTTGTTTATATTGGTGCTATGTATTAGGTGGAAGGGCCAGCAGTTGTTGCAGCCACAGAATAGATATGTTTTCAAATGGAGTGTCATATTCTGGATGCATTTATGGAGTAATTTATGTGTTTATGTGTTTGTGATGACTGTAATACATGCATGAAGGGGTCATAATGTAAATATCTTTACTCATAAATGTGAAGAGTGTGAGACTAATTATGTAGAGTTTATTATGTTGCAGGTTTTGTGCAGTATTGCATAGGGTTTTCTACTTTTCTGTGTTTCAAAAAATGTCCAGTTGCATTTTCTATGTAATAAAAATATATACATGCGTCTGGCTTGAGTTCTGTATTGTAGAATGTGTAGATACAAACTTTCATCTTTCAACTAATAAATTAATGATACACTTTGTTCAACCTGTTTTTTTTCCTTCCACTGTCAACTCAATAATAATATCTTAGTTTTGTAAATTTCAAAGATGAAATTCTTATATTTTTCTCAATTTTTCATGATTATTACCTTTAATAAATATAGTTTTGTTTTCTTTCCTAACTTATTTTTTGTAGAGATGTTGTACTATAACTCGATCTCATCTTTTCTTAATAACGTTTAAATTGATTAAGTATTTTAAGGATTCGGATCATCTGTTGCTATTTCTTTGCGGCCCCTTTCTCATACTTTTTCTTATTTCCGTCTTTCTCATCATTTTATGACCAATATTTTAAAATATTCTTCTAAGTATTTAAAGTATTTTAAGTCAATAATTTAATGTTCAGCTTTGTTTATTAGAGTTTTTTTTATATATATATATATATATATATATATATATATATATATATATATATATATATATATATATATATATATATATATATATATATATATATATATATATAAATTAGGTCTGTCCCGTTTAAGCCCGTCTAAAAGTGGGACGGGGTGGGGTGGTTAGGTCTGTCCCGTTTAAGCCCGTCTAAAAGTGGGACGGGGTGGGGTGGATCAATGTAGGGGTCCGAGTTCAAAAATCAAGTTCGTCCCGTTTACTAAGTGTTGGTGCACAAGAAAGATAAAAGGCAAAAGAAATATTTATTGACATCTTCAAAATAAGGATTTACAATGAATTACAATAACCTACTTCACTAGACTATTTATACACAAAATTAAATCTAAAATATATCTTCTAACAAAGATATAAGAAAATCTAAGATATATATCTTCTAACAAAGATATAAACAATCTAAAAGATATTCCTAAATATAAATTAATCTCTAATTAATTATAAAATCTAAATTAATTCTAACATCATCCCTTAATTTATATTTACTCAAAACTGACAACACCAATTTCATCCCTTAAATCAAGAAATTGATCAGTTTTGATAGCCTTTGTCAGAACATCTGCCAACTGCTTCTGGGTGCTACAGTGCATAACTTCTAATATTCCATTCTGAATTTGATTCCTCAGAAAATGATACTTTGTCTCAATATGCTTGCTTCTCCCATGCAACATTGGATTTTTGGCAAGATTGATTGCAAACTTGTTATCAATCATCAGTTTCAGAGGTTTATTTACCTCAATCTTCAGATCTTTCAGTAAGTTCAGAATCCACACAGCTTGACATGCAGTCAGAGCGCCTGCAATATATTCACCTTCACAAGTTGACAGTGCAACAACATGTTGTTTCTTGGAACACCAAGAAATAGGACCTCCTAGAAATTTGAATAAGTATCCAGAAGTACTTCTTCTGTCAACTCTATCTCCGCACAAATCAGAGTAACTCAGAAGTTCTGATTTGATCTTTCTTCCTGACGAAAATAACACTCCATATTTCAGAGTTTCCTTCATATACCTCAGAATCCTGACAGCAGCTTGGTAATGAGACTACTTATTTTGCTCATAAATCTGCTAACCATTCCAACTGCATAGCAAATATCAGGTATGGTATTACACAAATACCTTAGAGAACCAACCATCTGTTTGAAGGTTGTAGCATCCACATCCTCTCCATCAGAATCAGAGTCTAACTTCTGATTTGTATCAGCAGGTGTGATAGAAACTTTGCAATTTTCTAGCTCAAATCTCTTCAGAAGCTCTAGTTCATACTTCATCTGATGCAAAATGATTCTTTTCTTAGAGTACATAAATTTAATCCCTAGAAAGAAACTCATTTTTCCAAGATCTGTCATCTCAAATACATTCATCAGAACTTTTTTGAACTCAGATATCTCTTGTTCAGAACTTCCTGTGAGTAATATGTCATCAACATACAAACAGACCAGAATCATATTATCTTCTGAAGTGTGCTAAACATAAACACAATACTCCATCTCACACTTCTGAAACCCGTGTTCCTTAAAAAATGAACCAATCTTCAAATTCCAAGCTCTGGGTGCTTGCTTCAATCCATACAAGGCTTTGTGTAATTTGAACACCATCCCTTCCTGATTATTTTTCTCAAATCCAGGAGGTTGTGAAACTTACACCTCTTCTTGTAATGGACCATTCAGAAATGCAGATTTTATATCTAAATGCATCAGAGGCCAATTCCTGTTAGCAACTATTGCAATCACTAGTCTGATTGTTTCATGTCTCGCTACATGTACAAACACTTCAAAGTAATTCAGCCCAGGCTTCTGTAGAAAGCCCCTTGCTACTAATCTTGCTTTGTGTTTACCAATTGATTCATCTGGCTTTATCTTTTGCTTGAAAACCCATCTGACACTGATGGATTTCTTGCCTTTTAGAAGTTCTGTCAGCTTCCAAGTCTTATTTCTCTCTATAGCATCAAGTTCTTCTTTCATGGCTTGTAACCAAACTTGCTGCTTAAGAGCCTCTTCTGTACTCACGGGTTCAGAGTCTACTAACATTTCACACTGAATAACTTCTCCTTCAGAGTCCACTTTAGTGTCTTGCAACATGTCAAACTCTGCAAATCTTCTTGGGATACTTCTGACTCTTTGTTGCCTCTGAATTGAACCTTCAAAAATTTCCCCCTCATAAGCACTTGCTTCAGCATTTGGACTTTCTCCAGAACCTTGACTGTCTTCAGAGTCTGGATCACCATCGGAGTCAGAGTCAGAATCATCTTCTCCTTCTGTATCTTCTTCAGAGTCAGAGTCTTTACCAGCATCAGAAACATGTATTTCTAACTTTTCTTCAGAAGTTCTCTAATCAAAGTCCGGACGAGACTTTTCCCAATTCCAAACTTCTGATTCCTCTACAATAACGTCTCCACTGAACTCAACTTTATTAGTTTTTAGACAATAAAGTTTATACGAACCTGTACTATGGTACCCCACCAACAACATTACTTTACTTCTATCATCCAACTTTTGTCTTCTGGCTTATGGGACATGTTTATAACATACATAACCAAACACCTTCAGATGACTAACACTTTGCTTATCTTCAATCCACTTCTGAATAGTAACTATTTCCTTCAATTTCTTTGTTGGACAATTGTTGAGCACATAACATGCAGTTGCAACAGCTTCTCCCCACAGAGTATGAGGAAGCTTCTTCTCTTTCAGCATGTTTCTCACCATATCTAGCAAAGTATGATTTCTTCTTTTAGTAAGACCATTGTGTTGAGAAGTATATGGAGCAGTAACCTCATGCTCAATTCCATTTTCCTCACAGAAACTTCTGAATTCTGTGGAGTTATACTCACCACCACCATCAATTCTAAGAATCTCCAGAGTCGGGCAACTCTGATTCTCAGCCTTCAGTATGAACTTCTTGAATTTAGCAAACACCTTGTGTTTGAACTTTATGAGAGATACCCATGTCATTCTGGTGAACTCATTAACAAATGACAAAAAAATATTTATTCCCTTCAGTTGATGCTACTGGAAAAGGACCGCACACATCAGAATACACTACTCTAAAGGCATGTTTTACTCTTGGAACTACTTCTGATGCAAATGGTAATCTTGGCTGCTTCCCTTTCATGCACACTGTTGTACCCCAAAATTTTCCCTTTCATATTTTCCAAGATTTTCTCTTACATAGGTGATTACAAAACTTGATTAAAGAATTTTTTTTTTGAAGATGTGATACGGTGGGAGAACTGACTTGGGTTTTGCGTTTGTTTTCGCAAATGTTTCGGTTGAGCAAGAGTCGCCACCGACTTTTTATTTTATCCTAAGGAAAGGTTAAAAAGCACAGCAAAAACCTTTGAGATGTTTTCTTGGGTTCGGGGAGTAGATTATAGAAAGGGAAGGTATTAGCACCCTTTCTATCCATGGTTATCCATGGGCTCTTAGTTACTTGCTTAGATCAACTTGCCTTGATTTTCAATTGTTTGAAATGGTGCTTTGTGTGTGGGTTTGTAAATGTTTTGAAAAGAGGCCATTTGTTGTGGCAACCTTTGTAATGATCCATGTTGGGATGTATACAAAGGTGTACTTATCTTTTGAAAAGTTTTTAATGTTTTTGAAAGTTTGTTTTGAAAGTGTGTTATGGAGTGTGGTTTTGAAAAGTAGGCAAGTGTGTTTTTGCAAGTTTATCAAGTAACTAAGAGTTTTGTCTACCCCTAAATTTACTCAAAGGCTTTTCCTATGTTTTAACCCTTTTAACAATTTTGTTCCACCATTGTATTTGGTGGACAATCTTGTGTTAGGATGTTAACGGGACGGGCGCGGGTCATCGTTTAGACCATGATTGCAATAGTGCCAAGTGTCTTTGGGCAATTTTTCCTTTAAGGGACTTGATCATTTTTAGGCAACTTTCGAAAGCGTCATCGAGGGACTATGATCATTTGAATTGTTTTTGTTTTGCCAAAGACACCTAACATGCAACATGGCCCATTATTGAAGGCAACAAGTGGAGTAACCCTAGGGGTGCAAATGTGAATTGTGTTGTCCATTTTCATGCTTTGTTATCTTTGAATTAGGTCAAGCTATTTGTTTGGTTGATTTTTGCATACAAACCCTAAGTCTATCATGGCATATTTAGAAAGCTTTAAAGTGCGAAATTTAAAGTCCTAAACTATTACAACATAATTATGGGATGGGGAGTACAAATGTTCAAATGGGGATATTTTAGCAAGAAATTTAAATCTAAACTATTACAATCCAAATGAAATTTACAAGGTATTTAATTGTACAATAATTGAATAAAATACAATAAATATGCAAGATGCAAAAAATGATTTTTTATGTGTATGTAAAAGTGTTTTTCATGTGACAAATAAACAAAAATAAAAATGAATAATTTTGGATATTTTTCATGTTTTAGGGCAAAATCATAATTTGCTAAATAAAATGTATTTATTATTTATTATATGCAATATTTAATAATTATATACAAAAAATAAATAAAAAGGAAGTATATTGTAAAAAAGTGATTTTTTGAGGTCAAATATTAATAAAAATAAAAATGTATTATTTTTATGTTTTATCCTAAGTATTCTAATAATTATATATATATTTGTATTATTTACTAAATATATTAAATATGTACAAAAATAAAAATATTTATTATTTACAAAAAAAGTATATTTTTTATAAAATGTTTTCAAAGGATAAAATAAAATAAAATCAGAAAATAAAATGTGTTTGTATTATTTTTTTAGTATTTTAAATAAAAAGGTATTATGTTTATTTATATGTATAAACTCAAATAAAACAAACAAAATTTAATTAAATGCAAAAATGGTTGAAAAAATGTTTTTAATATTTTTTATGTTTTGTCAAAAAATAACAAGTCAGAATAAAAAAGAAAAAGTCAAAAAATGATAAAAATAAACACAATGGGCCAAGGGGGTGCAAGTGGAAAATGAGTGGTGCAAATAGAAAGAACAACACAGCCCCAGCCCAAAGAGGTTGTCTTCAACCTCCAGACAGTTTTGTTTGAAAATTCGCGCGCTTCCTTGCTTCAATAACAACTCCTGATTCTTTGATTTTTAGCACAAACTTATAACACAAAAAATGTCAAGCATCAAATCACGAATCCATACATACCAAGAACTTGATCTAACTCTCAGAAATGAGAGAGAATTTCTTCTCCCCCAATTCCTGACCTAAGTTTTTTCTAATGTTCAGGTTCCAAATTCTCTCAGTACACACAACATAAATGCAAAGTGATTATATGTGTAGCTTCAGGGCCATGAGTAGAGCAATTTTCATTCATAAACCTAAGCCTAACTCTTCCTAGATTGAGAGATAGAAGTCCAAAGTTTTACCTGTTCAGCGGGAATCGTGTGCAACAATGGAGGTACTTTCAAGGTAATGTGAGGACTTGTACAGCTTGCTTGAAGTCCAGGGATGCTATTTCAATGCTTGGTGTGCTTTGAATCTTACTATATCAAGCTACAGAAGTCAACCTGCAAGAGAGAAAAGTGAAAATGGCACACTTGGCTATGGCTGTTACAGTTCCAGTTCAATGCTTGGAATAATTTGTATGGATATTATGGAAGGTGTATGAAGTGGTTTGGATGAAAATGCACGATGGAAATGAGTTGTGCCACTCAATCTGCAGGGATGCCCTGTTTTGTGTAGCAAAATGGTGTTTCTGTATTTGGGGAGGTATTGAAGGTGGTTGGCTCGTGTTTCAGCTCAGTTATGATGTTTTGAATGTGTTCAATAAGTTTGCTTAGGCTTGTGTTGACAGGAAAATGAGATGTTGTTGTATTTGCAAAGTTGCTTCTATCTTAAGTCAAAATGCCAAGTTGAGTTACAAGCTTATGCAGGCCCCCTAAACATGCTGCAAAGTTAGTCTTGATCAGTGGGATATGTCTATGAACTTGTGCCTCAGAGATTTGCATTGTACTTCTTGGATTGTAAACTTGACATAAAGTGTAACTTTACAAAAATGGATAACTTGCTTTTTCTAATTAAGGCTTAATTCTTCATGCAATGACCAAATGCACAAAATAATGCTAGAACACAATGGATTGACATTTAATTATTGAGTGTAAATGAGATTAGAGGCCTGTAATCTAGCTTGCACATGCTGATTTCAAAAATGCACAAGTTATGAACATGTACATGGCTTATGAACAAAGTGACTTTTGCCCATCTTCACAAATTCGATTCTCCCTAACCACAAGGGTGTTTGAGAAGTTCTTGGACAATTTGGAAAGCTTGGAATGTGTACTACAATCCATCTTTGTAATGCAAGTTGAGATTACAAGTAGAAGCATGTGAAAAGTGGCCATGAAGTTAGGCAAAAATCCTGCCTAGAATAGGTCAAAAAAAATTCTAAGTTAAGAATGTTTTGCACCCCTATTACAAAAATTGTAACTTGAGCTACAAGCTTCTTTTGAGGAAACTTTGTGAATCAAAGTTGTAGATTTTGCAATGGACTACAAATTTTATGTTTTGAATTTTGTTTGAATCCAAATGTATCTTGATGAAAAGATGGGACAAAGTTAGGAAAAAATTAGGAATTTTCATAACTTAGAAAATTTCTAAGTTATGAAATTTCTTCATTTCAAACTGTGATACGGTGGGAGAACTGACTAGTGTTTTGCGTTCGTATTCGCACTTGTGCGGTTGAGCAAGAGTCGCCACCGACTTTTTATTTTATCCTAAAGGAAAGGTTAAAAAAGCACAGCAAAAACCTTTTGAGATATTTCGTGGGTTCGGGGGGTAGATTATGAAAAGGGAAGGTGTTAGCACCCTTTTCATCCATGGTTATCCATGGGCTCTTAGGTACTTGCTTAGATCAATCTTGCCTTGGTTTTCAATTGTATGAAATGGTGCTTTGTGTGTTGTTTTGAAAATGTTTTGAAAAGATGCCTTGTGCTAGGCTAACCTTGTAACAATTCTTTACTCGAATGTTTTACAAAAGGTGTTTTATCTTTTAAAAAGATGTTTCAAGGGTTTGAAAAGTTTGATTTTTGAAAGTGTTTGTGAAGTGGGTTTTGAAATTAGGCAAGTGTTTTCTTTGCAAATTGACAAGTACTTAAGAGTTTATCTACCCTAAAGCTTTCTCAAAGATTTTTGTCATGTTTTAAACCCTTTTGACAATTTTGTTCTACCATTGAAATTGGTAGGCAATCTTGCATTTAGGAAGTTTATTCGGGACGGGCGTGGGTCATCGTATGGACCATGAATGCAATGGTGCCAAGTGTCTTTGGCAATTTGTTTTGAAGGGACTATGATCATTCCGTTTAGGCAACACTTTGAGGGACTTGTGATCATTTGATTTTGTTTTGCCAAAGATACTCGACGTGCAAACATGGCCCATTTTGGAAGGCAACATGTGGGATTACCCTAGGGGGTGCAAGTGTGATTGTGTATTGATTACATGTATTTGTCTTGTATTAGGTTATCTAGCGTTTGATTTTATGTACATGCAAACCCTAGGTCTAACCATGGTATAATTGGAAAACTGTAAATTGCGGAATGTAAAATCTACGCTATTACAAAGTAGTATCCGGGAGTGGGGGTATAAATGTACAAAAGGGGATGAGACTTATAGTATCCAAATAAATTACAACCAAATCGAATTCGCAATCAAAATGTAAATATCCAATATGCAAATATAAGATAAAAATGTATATAAGGCAATGTGAATGTATTTGTGTAAGTGTACAAGTGTATATGTATATGAATTGTGCAATTATGTACAGGCGCGAATTATGGAATTGAAACGTATTAGGGTTCTTGACCTAGACATATGTTTTAATCTTGTATTTTTTGATTTATATATTAATTATGTACAAAAGAAAAAGATGTTTTAATTAAATGGTATGTTCAAAAATTAAATTGTATTATGCATAAAGAAAGTATTTTAATCACATATTTAATATTAGAGAAATGTATATATTGTTATGTACAAATATGTATGTTAACTAAAAGAATTTCAATTTTAATTATGTATGAAAAAAGAAAAGATAATATATACAAATGTATTTCAATATGTATTAAAAATGTTTTTAAGTTAATTGTGTATAAAAAGTATTTTGTTATTTTTATGTACAAATATATATTTAAAAAGGGATGTTTGAACCATATGATAAAAATGTATTTCATTTAAGTTAGTATTTTACAAGAAATAAAAAAGTAAACATTTGTTTATAAAACAAAATAAAAAAAGGTTAGTATTTTACAAGAAATAAAAAAAAGTAAACATTTGTTTATAAAATAAAATAAAAAAAGTTAGTATTTTACAAAAGAAAGAAAAAAAAAGAAGTAAATGTTATTTAAAAAAAGAGAAAAGGATTAGTGTTTAATGGGCTTTGGGGAAGGTAGAGACGGGTCAGGCCCAAGCTTAACTTGAAACGAATTCTTAGGGTTGTGGAAAGTTATTCAGAACGACAGTTTTAGGGTTTTGAGACGGCGCCGTGTTCGCTGAGTTCGTCTTCTCCGATCAAGCTTCACTTCCCTGAATTCTTCCTCCGGCCACCAGCGCTACTCCTGGAGCCCTTCTTCCCTTCACTGACATGAGCCCAGCGCCCTTGATTTAAGGTTTGATTTCCACACTTTATGTTTTTTTTCGTGAACGATACGCATTTCTTTGATTTGAGTTCTTACTATTTCTTTTCATTATGAGATGAAGGAGAAGAGAAGTGGGAAAAGATTGGCTACCTTCTTTTTGGGAGATGGAGGAGAGGCGGGGGAGTGACGCTTAGGAGGCCGGAGATTCGGTGATGGAGCTTTGAGCTTGCTTTGCTTTTGATGCTTTCCTGGTATTTTCGTTCTTTTGGTATATTAGGGCTTTGATGATGATGTATACTGAGAAGCCCTCTTTAATTCACCTCTTTATCTTCTTCTTTCCTACTGTGATGCCTTTGGGAATTTGTATGCTTCTCCTTTCGTGCTGCCTTTGCTTGTTTGTCTTGAATATTTTGGAACAGTTGTTGCCTTGGAAAGTTTATTGCCTATGATGAGGGAAGAAACTCTGAGGCTTGGTGTTGGTTTTGAATGCTTGCTTAAGATTGATGCCCTTGACGCTTTTGTTGAGTTGGATGTCTTGAATATTTATTGCCTATGATGAGTAAATTCTGAGGCTTAGAGGTTGGATGGTTTTTATCAGTTTGGATGGTAGGCAGTTTTGTTTATGTGTTTGACAAGGACTTAGCAAGGTTTGAGATTTTGTTGGGTTTAATAACTTGTGAGGTTTCAGTTTTTGCTTCAGGTTTGAATGTTTGAAAGTTTTGGCAGGGTTGATGAGGTTTGATGGTTTTTGTGATTCTGGTTTTAGTTAAGGCATTAGCAGGTTATTGCTTCAGTTGCCCTTGGTTCTGGTTCACAGTTTGCAGGTTATGGTAGTGCTGGTATGAAGTTTGAGATGTTCAGTGTTTGATGGTTTTTTGTGGTTCTGGACAGTAGGCAGGTTGTATGTTTTTAATTGGTTTTGCAAGGTTTTGTGTGGATTAATGCAGGTTGATGGGCTTTGACAGGTTCTGAGTAGTTTTTGTATATCTTTTTCTCTCTTGCTACGCTGAACTGAGTTGTGTTTTCAGGTTATGGTACTGGTATGAGGTTTGATTGTGTGTTTTGTATATCTTGTGTGTTCTGGACAAGTATGAGGTATATCCTATATTCGTTTAGTTCTGAGTTATAGAAGTGATATTGGTGCTTGGCTCAATCAGTATGTTTTCTTGTGTTATTTTGTCTTTTTTCTATTGGTCTTTGGCGCCCAACCTTATTTCAAACTTTGGTCTTCTCTTTGATCCACGCTTGCTGGGTAGTTTGACAAAATTTCTTGGCATCTTTTCCATTTTTGGTAACTGTCCATGCTGTGTAGTTTTGAACAATGCTGAATTGTGTCTTCTTTTTTGTATATCTTTTCTGTCTTGTTATACTGCCTATGCCTAAGACCTGAACTCTGCTGCTTTATCTCTCTTTTTCCTCTCCAAAGTACAGTTTTAGAGTTATTATATGATTTTTATTGTACTATGGTTCTGAAGGGGCCCCCTCTCATGCTGGGAAATGATGAAAAGGATCAAGTTGCTTGCATATACTTCTCTGCATTCTTATTCTGCTTTTGACAGCTTTGCTACACTTTTTGCATTTCTTTGATATCTTGGGATTTTGACTTTGCAGCAATTGTACTTCCTTGATTTCTTTGTGATATCTTTGAGTATATTTTGGCATTTGATAGGAAGTGGGAATTGGATTTGAACTAATACAGTTTTGAACTTTGGATTTGAAATTGAGATTCTATGCAGCTTGAATTTGTTAACTTATGCTTTTGACATTTGCATTTCATGAATAATAAAAGAAATCTTCCCTCTCTGTGAACCGGGAGAAATCCCGTGATTTGCAGAGAGGGTCAACTGATCCCAGTCAGTGGCCCCTAATGATGAGCAATTTTAACTGTCTCTAATTAACTGCTTTCTGACCTTTTCTTTTCTTTTTGCAGATAAAAAAAATATGGAGCACCGGCATGAAGTGGAGAATGAAGAATTTAGAAATAGGATAGAATTTTTATTTTCAGTTTAATTCTTGTACATTATTATTATTTAAATACTTTGTAATAAATATTAGTATCCAAATAATAACAATTGTAACAATTATTAAATGTGAAATAAAAATTCATTTGATATTTAATTTTCTTTCAATTCCTTTTCTTTAATTGTTCATTTGTTATTTATAGTTCCTTAAAATAAAATAAAATGAAGGTTTAAACTTCAAATATTTTAATTCTTAGAATCATAAATAATCAACTAAACCTTCAATGATCAAAATAAATGAATTCGACGTATCCATTATTCAAAGCAACGCACAGTCGAACACAAAAACTTAATCAGATGCAATCCTTTTTTTCTTCTGATTCTTTTGCCAAGCACTGTAATTCCACATTGCACACATCCCTTTTGACTGGTGAATTCCAACCAACTGCCTCATTTACTGATTAAATCAAGATAACGCGAATTTTAACCCAAATCTCGGAATAAACTGCAAAGTGCGGTAGAATTTAAATTCTTCTGAGAATATGCCCATAAAACCTTAATTTCTGATTGAATGCTAGATAACGCTCGCCTGATCAAAATTGAACCAAAAATCATCCCAACCCTAAGCCAACTGTATGAGACAAATCAGAGCTCTGAACATCAGTAAAAACCCTAATTTTGCTCGACTGTCAAGAAAAGTCCGTTTGTCCGATTCTTGCGCCAGTTTGAAAAGTCAGGAAATGTCTGAAGCTGAGATTGCTTGTAGCAAAATGCGAGGGAAAATTTTGGGGTACAACAGTTGCCCCTGTTCAATCTTCTTGGACCTGAAGAGTTAGATTGGCAAGTTTGCCTTTCGCGACTTGAAGGTAAAAGGAGATTGGACACTAGAGTGCCCGGAAATTTACACTCATCAAAGCACTGGATGCGGGAATGGGCTTAGAGATGCCATTTGGAGATGGGCTTAACGATGCCATCTAGGAGAGTGACAGAAACTTGTCGGGGATGGGCTTAAAGATGCCATCTGGAAGGGAACATTAGGAAAGTGTCCGAGCTTTGGACCATTTCTGAACTGGGGGTCTGAACAAGCAATAGGTTGACATCCGTTGTTGGGAGGAACCTGCAAGCTATTTTCAGGAAGTCGCATCTAAATAAGTTGATAGATTAACATCCGTTACTTGGGAAAAATCCATGAACCGCTTTCAGAAGTCTGGAAGAAGAAACTGAACAAGTGATAGGTTAACATCCGTTTACTTGGAGAACCCGTGAACTGTTTTCAGAAATCTTGAAGTTGAATCAGTAATAGAGCAGCATCCGTTGTTGGGAAGCTTCCGTAAACTGAATTCAAAGGTGCATCTGAACAAGCTGATAGATTAACATCCGTTACTTGGGAAGAATCCATGAACTGTTTTCAGAAGTCTTGGGAAGAATCTGAACAAGTGATAGGTTAACATCCGTTTACCTGGAGGACCCGTGAACTGTTTTCAGAAATCTTGAAGTTGAATCAGCAATAGAGCAGCATCCGTTGTTGGGAAGCTTCCGTAAACTGAATTCAAAGGTGCATCTGAACAAGCTGATAGATTAACATCCGTTACTTGGGAAGAATCCATGAACTGTTTTCAGAAGTCTTGGGAAGAATCTGAATAAGTGATAGGTTAACATCCGTTTACTTGGAGGACCCGTGAACTGTTTTCAGAAATCTTGAAGTTGAATCAGCAATAGAGCAGCATCCGTTGTTGGGAAGCTTCCGTAAACTGAATTCAAAGGTGCATCTGAACAAGCTGATAGATTAACATCCGTTACTTGGGAAGAATCCATGAACTGTTTTCAGAAGTCTTGGGAAGAATCTGAACAAGTGATAGGTTAACATCCGTTTACTTGGAGGACCCGTGAACTGTTTTCAGAAATCTTGAAGTTGAATGATTTTAGTCTGTCGACTGATCTTACCTGAAAAAGGCAAAGAGTTAGTTGGATGCAATGCTATGATGCATGATACAATGTATATCATGGTTGAATGTAAATGGATGTGCATGTAAGCTGGAGAGCTGTCTTGCATAGGATAGATGAATCCGGGACATCGGAAGATAGAAGTATCTTGACTGCTGCCGGGGAAAATAAGTCCTGGGTCGTTGCTGGGGAACCTGGAGCTTGGATTGTATATCAATCTTCTGGGGAATTTCCTGAAGTCTTCTACTGGGGAGTACCAAACTAGTGGACTTAATGCTGGGGAGGCCAGATTGAGAATCTTCAGTTGGGAGAGAAGTATCTCTGGAGATTTCACTGGGGACTCAAGATTTTTCTTCTAAAAACTCTGGGGGGAGAAGATTTAAAAGTCCGACTCCGCTGGGGATTGTCCATTTGAAGCTTTTGATCTGCTGGGGATACTGAAGCTTAACTCTGAGGGAAAATGATTTCCAGAAGATTCTTGGGCTGGGGATTTGCAAAGATAGACTCCTCCGGGGATAGTATTGATAAGTTATTGTTGGGGGAATTTTGAGGAACTCCGCTGGGGATGGGAAGAATTCTGGCGAGCGTGACCTCCCCTGATGGTTAGCTGAGGATAACCCAGTTATAAGCCTTTGTGAGAATAACTTTGAATAAAACTTGGAAGGGACGTCCGTACTCTGCGGGGAATACCTTTCAGAACCTTACTGGGGATAAGCTCCGAGGGTCTGCTGGAGATAGACCTCAAGGTTTGTCAGGGACGTGGATTACAGATCTCGAGGGATTTCCTTTGAAAGGGTGTCAAAATGTCCGTTTGTACTTTCGTCCTATCAGTAATCCTCCTTCTTAGGTTAAATTAGGAAGTGATCATGTTTCAAATGCATATGCCTATCTAACAAAACACTGGACGTTTCTCAAAAATAAAACAAATAGTGTAAGAGAAAAAGAAAAAGAAAAAGGGAAACGACACAAATTTTGGGAAGAGTATTCATATTGATTTTCTTTGGTGTATATTTGTACAAAGGAGACAATCATCCCAGTAAGAGGATCTTGTCGTAAATATTTGAAAAATTTATACAAAACAAAGATGGCTATGTGAAATAATTCCATGGGATGCCATTTTGCTGTAGCTTTCACAACTCTGAACCTCTGTCCATTCAATGCTTCGTTTGACGATGGCTGGACTGATCAGAAACCTGGAACCGGTTGATGAAGAGATTGTCTTTGAAGTGATCCGACGAGACATAGTCATACGCTTTAATTCCCTAATTTTTGCCTGAATCGCCCTTTCGGGTTTTCGATCCACCGGGAAACCCCTTTTTGCCCAAGCCGCCCTTCCGGGTTTTCGACTTGCCGGGTGTACGATTTTTTTGTTTTTATCCCTAATTTTTGCCTGAACCGCCCTTTCGGGTTTTCGGTTCACCGGGATACCCATTTTTGCCCAAGCCGCCCTTTCGGGTTTTCGACTTGTCGGGTTATTTTATGCGTAGTATCTTTTGACTATGTCTGCGTTCGCAGGGTGTGGCAAATCGTCGCCATCCATGGTGGTCAGAATCATTGCACCACCAGAAAATATGCTCTTGATTACAAATGGTCCTTCGTATGTAGGAGTCCATTTGCCCCTGGGATCACTTTGCGGCAAGATAATCCGCTTGACTACTAGATCTCCGACTTGATACACTTGACGTCTGACTTTCTTATTGAAGGCCTTGATCATTCGTTTTTGATACGTCTGACCATGGCATATAGCAGCAAGTCGTTTTTCGTCGATCAGATTGAGTTGATCAAGTCGGGTCTGCATCCAATCATCTTCGTTCAAACCTGCGTCCTTCATAATCCTTAGAGATGGGATCTGAACTTCCATAGGCAAAACAGCTTCCATGCCATAAACCAAAGAAAATGGGGTTGCCCCAGTTGAGGTACGTATCGTCGTACGGTATCCATGCAGCGCAAATGGTAACATCTCATGCCAATCTTTGTAAGTGACTGTCATTTTCTGAATAATCTTCTTGATATTTTTGTTCGCAGCTTCAACAGCACCGTTCATCTTCGGCCGATAGGGAGATGAATTGTGATGATAAATCTTGAACTGTTCGCATAATCCAGTAATCATCGTGTTATTCAGATTTGTACCGTTGTCTGTGATAATCCTGTCTGGAACACCATACCGACATATGAGGTTATGTTTGATAAAGCGGGCAACCACATTTTTGGTGACAGAGGCGAAGGAAGCTGCTTCGACCCATTTAGTGAAGTAGTCAATGGCAACCAGGATGAAGCGATGTCCGTTGGAAGCCGTGGGTTTGATCTCTCCAATCATATCAATGCCCCACATTGCAAAGGGCCATGGAGCAGTTAGGACGTTGAGGGGAACCGGAGGGATATGAACTTTGTCAGCATAGACTTGACACTTGTGACAAGTACGGGAATGTTGATGGCAATCAGCCTCCATGGTAGACCAATAATAGCCTGCCCTTAGGATCTTCTTAGCCATTGTATGCCCGCTTAGGTGAGTGCCAAATGTGCCGCTGTGTATATCAGTCATGATTAACTCTGCTTCAGCCTTATCAACACATCGGAGTAATACACAATCATGGCTTCGTTTGTAAAGGATGTCGTTGCTCAGGAAGAACTTAGCAGCGAATTTCCTTAAGAACTTCTTGTCATTCACGGAAACTCCTTCAGGATAATCTTGGGTCTCAAGATACCTTTTGATTTCATAGAACCAAGGTTGTTCCACTACTTCTTCGGTATTAATCTCGTGACAATGCGCGGGTTCATCCATTCGCTCGATGGAGATTTGGGGAGCCTCGTTATCCCAGTTGAGTTTAAACATAGAGGACATTGTGGCTAGAGCATCTGCTAGCTGATTCTCTTCTCGCGGAAAGTGCTCGAAGGTAATTTGCTCGAAGTGAGGCAACAATGTCAGAACATGTTCTTTGTATGGAATAAGATTAGGATGCTTGGTATCCCAGTCTCCTTTGATTTGGCTAATGACCAAAGCCGAGTCCCCGAATACGATCAAAGATTTGATCCCCAAGTCTATAGCAGCCTTGAGACCAAAGATGCAGGCTTCATACTCCGCCATATTATTTGTGCAGCTGAAACAAAGTCGGGCCGTGAAAGGAGTGTGGCATCCTTCTGGAGAAATAAGTACCGCGCCAATGCCGTTTCCAAGTGCATTTGAGGCACCATCAAAGTACAGGGTCCATCGGGATCCCTTTTCGGGTCCGTCATACGGTCTGTCGCCTTTAACGTTGTCCAAACTCATGATGTCCTCGTCTGAGAAATCAAATCTCATGGGCTGATAGTCTTCGATAGCCTGATGAGCCAGATGGTCAGCTAATACACTCCCCTTTATAGCTTTTTGGGTGGTGTACTGGATGTCATACTCGGTCAAGATCATTTGCCATCTGGCTATCCTTCCAGATAAAGCGGGCTTTTCGAAGATATATTTGATAGGGTCCATTTTGGATATTAACAAGGTAGTATGAGTCAACATATACTGTCTTAGTCGGCGAGCAGCCCATACCAAAGCGCAGCAAGTTTTCTCGAGCAGCGAGTAGCGAGTCTCACAGTCGGTAAACTTTTTGCTAAGGTAATAAATAGCATGCTCTTTTCGACCAGACTCGTCATGCTGGCCCAAAACACACCCCATTGAGTTATCCAAAACGGTCAAATACATGATCAATGGTCTTCCTTCGACGGGTGGCATCAGAATAGGAGGTTCTAGCAGATATTCCTTGATTCTATCAAAAGCAGCTTGGCAGTCGTCGTTCCATTCAACTACCTGATCTTTCTTCAATAGTTTGAAAATTGGCTCACAGGTAGAAGTCAGATGTGAAATGAATCTGGCAATATAGTTTATGCGCCCTAAGAAACCTCTAACTTCCTTTTCAGTACGGGGAGCAGGCATCTCTTGTATTGCTTTTAATTTTGCCGGATCGACTTCAATGCCCTTGTTGCTCACAATGAATCCCAGGAGTTTACCAGACCTAACTCCAAAAGTGCATTTACTCGGATTCAGCCTGAGCTTGTATTCTTTCAATCTGGCAAACAGCTTTTCCAGATGTTCAAGGTGCTCTTCCTCTGTTTGTGACCGAGCTATCATATCGTCCACGTAAACTTCAATCTCATGATGTATCATGTCATGAAATAGAGCTACCATGGCGCGTTAATAAGTTGCTCCTGCGTTCTTCAGCCCGAACGACATCACTTTGTAACAGAAAGTGCCCCACTGTGTGACAAAAGTTGTTTTCTCCATATCTTCGGGGGCCATCTTGATTTGATTATAGCCCGAGAATCCATCCATGAAGGAAAACACTTTGTGCTGAGCTGTATTGTCGATCAAGATGTCAATATGAGGTAGCGGGAAATCATCCTTAGGGCTGGCCCTATTCAAATCCCGGTAGTCCACACACATTCTGACTTTGCCATCCTTCTTCGGTACTGGCACAATGTTAGCGACCCATTGAGGATAGGACGTAACAGCAAGAAATCCAGCATCGAATTGTTTCATTACTTCTGCCTTGATCTTTTCGGACATGTCAGGCCTCATGCGACGAACTTTTTGCTTGATTGGTGGACAATCTTCTCTTGTGGGGAGACGGTGAACCACGATGTCTGTGTCTAGACCCGGCATGTCTTCGTAGGACCAAGCGAAGATTTCAACATACTCATTTAGCAACTGTACCAAGCGTTTCTTGACATCCGGTCTCAGATTGGCACCCACTTGTACCTCCTTCCGATTCTCCTCGGTTCCCAAGTTAATAGTTTCCAACGGCTCTTCATGCGGTAAGATGGCTCTTTCCTCTTGTTGCAGGAGTCTGGCTAGTTCCCCGGGTACTTCACAACCTTCGTCATCCTCATACTCGGCTAGATTGACCAGGTCTTCCGAGTTATTGAAAGATACAGCAGAATAGTCACCCATGGAATCCGGAGTGGATGGGTACCTGCATTGGTGAGTGGTGGGTGTGTGTAAGGGATAGCCATCCTTAAACAACAACAAAAAAAATGCAAAAGGAAAGAAAATGAACACAAGCAGTTTATCAAATGAAAAACGTCCAATGAATCATTAAACATGGCATATGAATATGAAAGATAGTCAAAACCCTTACAAGTGGACCTACATGCCCCGGGTAAGGCAGGAGGTGGAAAGATAGTGTACGGATTGTTTGAAAGTAAAATATTACAGACCAAATAGAAAATGTTTGATAGATAAATTACTGAGGAATAAAAGTGATGGGGACAAAGTCTTTAGCCTCCCAATTGCTCAACCCTCCTCTGACAGTCGGATGAATCCACTCTTCAAAGTTGCTTTCTTTGTCTTCATCTTCCAGGGCGTTGATTCGGTAAGGAGAAATCTTGACTGACGCTCTCTCAATCTTTGACCGGCGCATAGCTTTCTGGCCAGCGGTGGTGAAACCTAATCCAAGCTTATCAACCTTATGCGGAAAATCGGGTAGCTGCCCCCACGCTGAATTCTTTCCTTCCTTAACTGCAGCCCTTGCATCCTCCAGAGATGCCATCCTGGCCATCTGTCTTGGTGTCTCAGCTGCCAACTTCGCCACTGCTATCTCGGGAAATACTTCTTCGAAATGTTGAAATGGTGTCTCAATGAACTCCCCTTCGACCTCCACATACCGGAAAGAATTTAAATGGCTAATCATGTACTCTTCCTCGCCGTGGACAGTAATGATCTTTCCCTTTACAGGATATTTCAGCATCTGGTGCAAGGAGGAGGTGACTGCCCCAGCATGGTGTATCCAAGGTCTACCCAACAGGCAGGAGTATGATGGACGGATGTCCATTACGTAGAAAGTGGATTTGAACACCTCGGTACCTATCTTGACAGGAATTTCAACTTCTCCATGGACCATTCTTTTCGACCCATCGAAGGCTCTGACGACAATATCACTCGGCTTCAATTCCAACCCTTCGCAATCTAGCCGGTCCAAGGCCTTTTTAGGCAAAACATTCAGCGATGAACCGGTATCAACCAAAACATGCGCAAGGGTGGTTCCGCGACACTCGATTGAAATATGCAACGCATCATTGTGATTCCGGCCTTTAGGGGTCAGGTCGGCATCAGAAAAGCCTAATCCATTGTCTGCAGTCAGACTAGCCACGCAATGTTGAAATTGATCTGCAGAAGTTTCTTGGGGCACATGAGCTGCCTTTAGAAACTTAATCAAAGCTTGAGCGTGCGCTTCTGAGCAAAGCAACAGTGCCAACATGGAGATCTTGGAGGGGGTTTGCCCCAACTGCTCCACCACATCGTAATCACTTTTCTTGATTATCCTCAAAATTTCGTCCATTTCTTTCTTGGAGGCTTCCGGAATCACCAAAGGTTGAGCCCTCGTCCTGACGGGCTCATCTTGTATTCCTTTTCCTTTATCGGCAATGGTAGGAGAGACAGCACTAGGAACGAAAATTTCTTCGATCAAAGGAGTTCTGGCAGAGAGCTTTACTGGTGCAGGGATGACTTCTTTAGCTGATGAGGGTCCAAAGACTGCTTTTGGAGGAGCAATATCTGGAGAAAATATCCTCCCACTCCTGGTGATTTTGCTGGTGCCCGCAATGTTACTAATGCTGGCTTCATCATCATCTGAATCTTCTTCAATTATTTCAACTTGCTTGATACCATGGTAGTAGACGTCACCACCATAGTTCCAAGGTATCGACTTCTCGGAGACATAGGGAACAGGCCCTGGCATTGTTATCTTCAAAGGTATAGACTTTGCAGCTGGTGTAATCTTAACTGGCCTTTTGACGGCCTCAGAAAGATTGGCGTGAATGGTTATGATTGAGACATTTTCAACATGAACTGGAACAGCAGGAACTTTTTCGAACAAAATTTGTCGACTATCCATGAGGCCTTGGATGCCTTCCTTTAATAGCGGACAATCAAACGGCAGAGAGTGGCAACAGTAGCAGTCTCTTTTACATCCCGGGAAGATCCCGACCCTTAACAAATTCAACTTAATGGTTAACAGTGGAGTAGTCAGGTCACTAACGTCAGCAACATACAGATCCTCTTCAATGGCATTGACATTCCGACCGTGCTTCGGCATAGGTGCAGATATCACATTGGGTTTTTCTGGAGCGTCAAACTCTACCTCCTTAGCCTCTATCAGGTCCTGGATCTTATGCTTGAGTGCCCAACAATCATTGGTGTCGTGTCCGACACTGTCTGAATGATAGGCGCACTTAGCATTGGCATGATAATGTGGAGAGGATGTATTTACGTTCTTTGGCGCCTCCTTGATAGTGGCAAGATTCAATTTCAAAAGATGGGGAAGCACCTGCGCTGGGGTCATATTAATACGGGTGAACTGCCGGTGTGGCCTTTCCACCCGTTGCTGGTTTGGTCTGGATTGGTTGTAGCGAGGCGGCTCACTTGGAGTGTTTTGAATCATTACGGCCCCCACAGTCGGCCGACGCTCCACCTTCCCTGCTCTTCTTTGAGAATATACCATAGCTGTCTCCTTCTTAAACGGCTTCTTCTCAACACTTGCAGCGACACCCTTCTGAATTTTTCCTGACTTGATGCCAGCCTCGATTCTTTCGCCCGTTAAGATCAGATCAGTAAACCCCGCGGAAGAGTTACCGATTAAATGATTGAAAAATGGCCCAGATAGGGTCCCAAGAAACATATCAACAAGCTCACGATCGGTTAAAGGAGGCTGCACCCTGCCAGCCAAATCCCTCCATTTTTGTGCGTATTCCTTGAATCCCTCACTTGTTCCTAGCGACATACCCTGAAGTTGGGTACGGGTAGGAGCAAGATCGGAATTATACTGGTATTGTTTATAGAAAGCGGTGGCCAAATCTTCCCAATTTCTGACACTGGTTCCTTCTAACTGATAAAACCATTCCAACTGGGCTCCCGACAGGCTGTCTTGAAAGAAATGAATCCAGAGATTTTTATCTGCTGTATAGGGTTGAATCTTTCTCACATAGGACCTGAGATGCATTTTGGGGCAGGACAGCCCGTCATACCTTACAAACACTGGCACTTTGAATTTTGGAGGAATCACAATTCCGGCGACCAAGCCCATGTCTTCAAAATCCAAACCCGGTACCCTTTGCAATTCCATGGCAGCCAATCTGTCTTCTAAACCCTTGTACTTATCATCAGCTGGAGGATACTGCTGGTCAGAATAATCCTCGTCCTCTTCAACCTCTTCCTCCTCTGCATCAGACTCGGAAGGCACCGCAACCCGATCTCTTTTACTAGTCCCTTCATCAGAAGTAGGAGGAAATTCAAGCACCCTCCGAGCTTCTCTGTCAAATCTTCTCCCCAAAGTAGCCACTCCGACCCTCTTTTTCTTCTTCACTGGGTCCTTGTTCTCCAGATGAGCCTTGATATCCTCTTGACTCTTGACCAAGGTCATCAAGAGTTGCTGGAACTGTGCATTCTGGGCTTGTAGGTCTTTGATTGTTTGCTCGAGATCCATCCTACTGAAATAAACAGCAGATAGATAAGGAAACCTGGAGTGAGACCTGCTTATGCACATGATGAATGATATGCTGATGTATGCAATGCATTCAAGGATTTGGGACATTCAAAATTGTTTCAGACAAAGAAGAACGCACGTCATATTAATAAGAAGAAATCTGTTAGTACATAAATGCCCCATGGGCCAAATGTTACAACATAAACTTCTCAAGACAGAAAGACATTGCGCATCCTCTTTGGTGCGATGTAGGTATTGAGGGCCTCTTGCTCGTGGAGTTGGCGGGTAAGCTCTAAAACCTTCTTTTCACTGGCGTAGTAGCTAGCTTCAAAAGTGTTCCGTTCCTCCTTGAGCTGAATCTAACTCTTCTGCATTTCCTCCCATGATGTAGGCATGTCTGGATGCAGGATGGTGTAGGGGACCTCTCCTTCATTGACGGGCTCCTTAATCACTGGGAGTACATGAGGATAAGGCATCATTAGACTTTGGGCTCGGGCTCGTACCCACTTGAGATAGGGCTCAAGAGGGATGGAGTTCTTGTGTCCCAGAGTCTTACTATCAACCTTGTTGAGTTTTCCCCAAGCTCTGATGAATCTTTGGCGAAGTCCTTGCGCATCGTTGTCGAAGTCAAAAACTAGGCTAGGAATCAACATGTCATGAGGGCCATCCCTCCGTGCATATCCAAATTGCCTCAAAGCTAGGCAAGGGTTGTAGGTGATACCTCCTCTAATTCCAAGTAAGGGGACATTAGGAAATTCTCCGCAACGATCGACGATGATGACATTTTCTCTGGACCGAGAACACCAATGCACATCAGAATGAGTGAGAGTCATCAATCGTTGGGACCACCTTATACCTTGATCATTCTTCAAGACAGATTGTGGAAGGTGCGAAATAAACCACCTTGCGAGGATAGGAGTACAGCACATGAGAACACCCCTCTTTCTCATTGTTCGTGTGTAAAATGAGTGAAGGATGTCTCCAAGCAATGTTGGTATTGGATTTCTGGACAAGAAGATTTTGACAGTGTTGACATCTACCAATTGGTCAGGATTTGGGAACAGGACCAACCCATAGATAAGGAGTGCCATAATTTCTTCAAATGCTTGTAGGTCCAATGAGTTCCAACATTCTTGTGCCTTCTCCAACAAGAATTTCGCTAAGAATCCTTTGACGCCGCTTCTGGTTTCCCAATGCCCCTTGATTTCAGATGGTTGTAGATGTAATGCTCGAGCAACATCTTCAGGCTTTGGTTCCTTCTCCGTACCGTTGAAGGGTAGTTGATTAAGGATAGGGATTCTTAGGAGTTGAGAAAACTCTTCCAAAGTGGGAACCAGCTGATAATCAGGGAAAGTGAAGCAATGGTGAAGGGGGTCAAAGAACTGGAATAGCACTTTCATCATGTCTTCTTCAATGTTGGTGTTGACTAGGTTGAGCAGTCTACCATGTCTTTCACTGAAGGATGAATTTTCCGGAATTCTTGAAGTGATCTCCTTGAGTTGAGGAGAGATTCTCACAAGGTTGACTTGAATGGTATTTCGGCGAGGTATTTCCATGACCTACAAAACAAGAACAATGATGAAGATCCAAACCCTTGAAATGGTTAGTAAATGCATATGATGCTTCATGATGTTTATGATGTATGCATAAAACATATGTACAAGCAAATCACACCAAACCCTAGTTTCAGGCTTGCATGGGGTTTCATAGGTAAGTACCCTCTTGAGTGTAGTTGGCTTAAAAACCTGTCCTATAAATAGTAACCGGGTTCTAAGGAGCTCAATATCACTGGATCGTTTTCATTGTTCATTGTTTTGGTTTAGCCACTTAACTAGCGACCAAAATATTCCAAGAAAACACCCCTCAATGAGTGTAGTATCGAGTATCTACCAGCTTCGGACTGCACCAAAGCCGGTCATCTCACTACCCCTAATAAAAGGCCAAGATGGTCAAGTAAGGTTCTAGGTCATTAGTGCTTAGTGACATCACTCAGCGGCCCCGTACTCTCCTTGATTGAACTCAAGGGTTACCGGTACCCACAAATATGTCGCACTAATATAACTATTGCTTAGACCGTGTCGGTATACCCCGCACAGTTTCCACAACGTATTGCTATCTATGAATGTTTCCCCAAAATCCGGGTGGAGGATCGTAAACCCAAACAATAGAGTCAAAGTATAAAGCAAGCAAATCAAACAATTAGTCATGCAAGAAGGTGATCTAAGCCCTAAGGTAACCCCACTTAAAAGTCCTCCCCAGCAGAGTCGCCAGTTCTGTGATACGGTGGGAGAACTGACTAGTGTTTTGCGTTCGTATTCGCACTTGTGCGGTTGAGCAAGAGTCGCCACCGACTTTTTATTTTATCCTAAAGGAAAGGTTAAAAAAGCACAGCAGAAACCTTTTGAGATATTTCGTGGGTTCGGGGGGTAGATTATGAAAAGGGAAGGTGTTAGCACCCTTTTCATCCATGGTTATCCATGGGCTCTTAGGTACTTGCTTAGATCAATCTTGCCTTGGTTTTCAATTGTATGAAATGGTGCTTTGTGTGTTGTTTTGAAAATGTTTTGAAAAGATGCCTTGTGCTAGGCTAACCTTGTAACAATTCTTTACTCGAATGTTTTACAAAAGGTGTTTTATCTTTTAAAAAGATGTTTCAAGGGTTTGAAAAGTTTGATTTTTGAAAGTGTTTGTGAAGTGGGTTTTGAAATTAGGCAAGTGTTTTCTTTGCAAATTGACAAGTACTTAAGAGTTTATCTACCCTAAAGCTTTCTCAAAGATTTTTGTCATGTTTTAAACCCTTTTGACAATTTTGTTCTACCATTGAAATTGGTAGGCAATCTTGCATTTAGGAAGTTTATTCGGGACGGGCGTGGGTCATCGTATGGACCATGAATGCAATGGTGCCAAGTGTCTTTGGCAATTTGTTTTGAAGGGACTATGATCATTCCGTTTAGGCAACACTTTGAGGGACTTGTGATCATTTGATTTTGTTTTGCCAAAGATACTCGACGTGCAAACATGGCCCATTTTGGAAGGCAACATGTGGGATTACCCTAGGGGGTGCAAGTGTGATTGTGTATTGATTACATGTATTTGTCTTGTATTAGGTTATCTAGCGTTTGATTTTATGTACATGCAAACCCTAGGTCTAACCATGGTATAATTGGAAAACTGTAAATTGCGGAATGTAAAATCTACGCTATTACAAAGTAGTATCCGAGAGTGGGGGTATAAATGTACAAAAGGGGATGAGACTTATAGTATCCAAATAAATTACAACCAAATCGAATTCGCAATCAAAATGTAAATATCCAATATGCAAATATAAGATAAAAATGTATATAAGGCAATGTGAATGTATTTGTGTAAGTGTACAAGTGTATATGTATATGAATTGTGCAATTATGTACAGGCGCGAATTGTGGAATTGAAACGTATTAGGGTTCTTGACCTAGACATATGTTTTAATCTTGTATTTTTTGATTTATATATTAATTATGTACAAAAGAAAAAGATGTTTTAATTAAATGGTATGTTCAAAAATTAAATTGTATTATGCATAAAGAAAGTATTTTAATCACATATTTAATATTAGAGAAATGTATATATTGTTATGTACAAATATGTATGTTAACTAAAAGAATTTCAATTTTAATTATGTATGAAAAAAGAAAAGATAATATATACAAATGTATTTCAATATGTATTAAAAATGTTTTTAAGTTAATTGTGTATAAAAAGTATTTTGTTATTTTTATGTACAAATATATATTTAAAAAGGGATGTTTGAACCATATGATAAAAATGTATTTCATTTAAGTTAGTATTTTACAAGAAATAAAAAAAGTAAACATTTGTTTATAAAACAAAATAAAAAAAGGTTAGTATTTTACAAGAAATAAAAAAAAGTAAACATTTGTTTATAAAATAAAATAAAAAAAGTTAGTATTTTACAAAAGAAAGAAAAAAAAAGAAGTAAATGTTATTTAAAAAAAGAGAAAAGGATTAGTGTTTAATGGGCTTTGGGGAAGGTAGAGACGGGTCAGGCCCAAGCTTAACTTGAAACGAATTCTTAGGGTTGTGGAAAGTTATTCAGAACGACAGTTTTAGGGTTTTGAGACGGCGCCGTGTTCGCTGAGTTCGTCTTCTCCGATCAAGCTTCACTTCCCTGAATGCTTCCTCCGGCCACCAGCGCTACTCCTGGAGCCCTTCTTCCCTTCACTGACATGAGCCCAGCGTCCTTGATTTAAGGTTTGATTTCCACACTTTATGTTTTTTTTCGTGAACGATACGCATTTCTTTGATTTGAGTTCTTACTATTTCTTTTCATTATGAGATGAAGGAGAAGAGAAGTGGGAAAAGATTGGCTACCTTCTTTTTGGGAGATGGAGGAGAGGCGGGGGAGTGACGCTTAGGAGGCCGGAGATTCGGTGATGGAGCTTTGAGCTTGCTTTGCTTTTGATGCTTTCCTGGTATTTTCGTTCTTTTGGTATATTAGGGCTTTGATGATGATGTATACTGAGAAGCCCTCTTTAATTCACCTCTTTATCTTCTTCTTTCCTACTGTGATGCCTTTGGGAATTTGTATGCTTCTCCTTTCGTGCTGCCTTTGCTTCTGTTTGTCTTGAATATTTTGGAACAGTTGTTGCCTTGGAAAGTTTATTGCCTATGATGAGGGAAGAAACTCTGAGGCTTGGTGTTGGTTTTGAATGCTTGCTTAAGATTGATGCCCTTGACGCTTTTGTTGAGTTGGATGTCTTGAATATTTATTGCCTATGATGAGTAAATTCTGAGGCTTAGAGGTTGGATGGTTTTTATCAGTTTGGATGGTAGGCAGTTTTGTTTATGTGTTTGACAGGGACTTAGCAAGGTTTGAGATTTTGTTGGGTTTAATAACTTGTGAGGTTTCAGTTTTTGCTTCAGGTTTGAATGTTTGAAAGTTTTGGCAGGGTTGATGAGGTTTGATGGTTTTTGTGATTCTGGTTTTAGTTAAGGCATTAGCAGGTTATTGCTTCAGTTGCCCTTGGTTCTGGTTCACAGTTTGCAGGTTATGGTAGTGCTGGTATGAAGTTTGAGATGTTCAGTGTTTGATGGTTTTTTGTGGTTCTGGACAGTAGGCAGGTTGTATGTTTTTTAATTGGTTTTGCAAGGTTTTGTGTGGATTAATGCAGGTTGATGGGCTTTGACAGGTTCTGAGTAGTTTTTGTATATCTTTTTCTCTCTTGCTACGCTGAACTGAGTTGTGTTTTCAGGTTATGGTACTGGTATGAGGTTTGATTGTGTGTTTTGTATATCTTGTGTGTTCTGGACAAGTATGAGGTATATCCTATATTCGTTTAGTTCTGAGTTATAGAAGTGATATTGGTGCTTGGCTCAATCAGTATGTTTTCTTGTGTTATTTTGTCTTTTTTCTATTGGTCTTTGGCGCCCAACCTTATTTCAAACTTTGGTCTTCTCTTTGATCCACACTTGCTGGGTAGTTTGACAAAATTTCTTGGCATCTTTTCCATTTTTGGTAACTGTCCATGCTGTGTAGTTTTGAACAATGCTGAATTGTGTCTTCTTTTTTGTATATCTTTTCTGTCTTGTTATACTGCCTATGCCTAAGACCTGAACTCTGCTGCTTTATCTCTCTTTTTCCTCTCCAAAGTACAGTTTTAGAGTTATTATATGATTTTTATTGTACTATGGTTCTGAAGGGGCCCCCTCTCATGCTGGGAAATGATGAAAAGGATCAAGTTGCTTGCATATACTTCTCTGCATTCTTATTCTGCTTTTGACAGCTTTGCTACACTTTTTGCATTTCTTTGATATCTTGGGATTTTGACTTTGCAGCAATTGTACTTCCTTGATTTCTTTGTGATATCTTTGAGTATATTTTGGCATTTGATAGGAAGTGGGGATTGGATTTGAACTAATACAGTTTTGAACTTTGGATTTGAAATTGAGATTCTATGCAGCTTGAATTTGTTAACTTATGCTTTTGACATTTGCATTTCATGAATAATAAAAGAAATCTTCCCTCTCTGTGAACCGGGAGAAATCCCGTGATTTGCAGAGAGGGTCAACTGATCCCAGTCAGTGGCCCCTAATGATGAGCAATTTTAACTGTCTCTAATTAACTGCTTTCTGACCTTTTCTTTTCTTTTTGCAGATAAAAAAAATATGGAGCACCAGCATGAAGTGGAGAATGAAGAATTTAGAAATAGGATAGAATTTTTATTTTCAGTTTAATTCTTGTACATTATTATTATTTAAATACTTTGTAATAAATATTAGTATCCAAATAATAACAATTGTAACAATTATTAAATGTGAAATAAAAATTCATTTGATATTTAATTTTCTTTCAATTCCTTTTCTTTAATTGTTCATTTGTTATTTATAGTTCCTTAAAATAAAATAAAATGAAGGTTTAAACTTCAAATATTTTAATTCTTAGAATCATAAATAATCAACTAAACCTTCAATGATCAAAATAAATGAATTCGACGTATCCATTATTCAAAGCAACGCACAGTCGAACACAAAAACTTAATCAGATGCAATCCTTTTTTTTTCTGATTCTTTTGCCAAGCACTGTAATTCCACATTGCACACATCCCTTTTGACTGGTGAATTCCAACCAACTGCCTCATTTACTGATTAAATCAAGATAACGCGAATTTTAACCCGAATCTCGGAATAAACTGCAAAGTGCGGTAGAATTTAAATTCTTCTGAGAATATGCCCATAAAACCTTAATTTCTGATTGAATGCTAGATAACGCTCGCCTGATCAAAATTGAACCAAAAATCATCCCAACCCTAAGCCAACTGTATGAGACAAATCAGAGCTCTGAACATCAGTAAAAACCCTAATTTTGCTCGACTGTCAAGAAAAGTCCGTTTGTCCGATTCTTGCGCCAGTTTGAAAAGTCAGGAAATGTCTGAAGCTGAGATTGCTTGTAGCAAAATGCGAGGGCAAATTTTGGGGTACAACACAAACCCTAATTTGTGATTTTTGATTCCTTGATGAACAAGTTTCATAATTTGACATGTCTTGATGAAAAATGAATCTTGACACTTGATTTTGACCAAAAAGTCAAAGTTTGACTTTTCAATATACAGTCAAAAATTGATCAATTTAGCTGGAAAATTCATCTGTCAATCTTGTGCATTTGGGATCTTTTGAACTTGTTGAACATGTCAAGACAATTCCATTGAGTCCTTGAGCCCATATGTGAGCTTGGTTTGCCATTGGCTAGGTCAAACAGTCAAAAATTGCCTTTGTGCAGTCAAAACCCTAAAAATGACCATTTTGCCCTTTTGGTGATCTGATTAAATTTCTTGTGAAATTGTGATCCAAACTTGACCAAATGGTCCATATGAGTTCATAATGTTGATGTGGGTCAAAAATCATGAGGTTTGACTGTCAATTGATCACAGTTGACCTTTTTCCCAATACAGCTGATTTCTAGGTCAACTGTCCAATTGACTGGGCAAAGATTGGAATCAAGGCTTGAAACTTGGTATGGATAAACTTGTGAGTCCAACATGAAGCATGAAAGTCACTTTGGGCCTTTTAGGTCAAAACATCTTTGTGCAAACACAAACCCTAATTTGGGTCAACCGTGCAAGGAGGAGTCTTGAGCAGGGCAAACCCTAACTGGATCTTGAGCTCCAAGGGTCTTGTGGTGAGAAAATGTTGAGGAAATGGGAGGGAAAATTTTGGGGTACAACAGTTGCCCCTGTTCAATCTTCTTGAACCTGAAGAGTTAGATTGGCAAGTTTGCCTTTCGCGACTCGAGGGTAAAAGGAGATTGGACACTAAAGTGCCCTGAAATTTGCACTCGCATACTGGAGTATCAGCAATGTGATGGCGGGAATGGGCTTATAGATGCCATTGGAGATAGGATGGATAGGAGGATGGGCTTATAGATGCCATCTGGAGACGTGACAGAACTTTGTCGGGAATGGGCTTATAGATGCCATTTGGAAGTGTTGATCGCGTAAGAGATTCCTTAGCGAGAACTTGCGTACTTTGAGAAAGGAAGATGTTTCCTGGCCTGTTACAGGTGTTTATCTTCAAACTCTTCATGCAGATATGCCCTGGCTAGATACAGGAGTCGAATCTAACAATTAGTTGCTCACAGATGTGCCCTGGATAGATACAAGAATCAAATCTGGAACTTCAAAAGGTTGTTTACAGACGTGCCCTGGCTGGATACAGGTATCGAATCTAAACTGTTCATGTACACGTGTCCTGGCTAGATATAGGTATCGAATCCACAATCAAATCACTCACAGATACGCCCTGGCTAGATACAAGATCGAATCCGGAATAAGTCGTCTACAGATGTGCCCTGGCTGGATACAGGTATCGAATCTGGAAATTGTTGTCTACAGATATACCCTGGCTGGATACAGGAATCGAATCTGGAAATGGTCGTCTACAGATATACCCTGGCTGGATACAGGAATCAAATCTGGATATTGGTCGTCTACAGATAGGCCCTGGCTGGATACAGGTATCGAATCTGGAAATTGTTGTCTACAGATATGCCCTGGCTGGATACAGGAATCAAATCTGGAAATTGTCGTCTACAGATATGCCCTGGTTGGATACAGGTATCGAATCTACAATCAATCGCTCACAGATATGCCCTGGCTAGATACAGGAATCGAATCTGGAATTGGTCGTCTACAGATATGCCCTGGCTGGATACAGGTATCGAATCTGGAAATTGTTGTCTACAGATATGCCCTGGCTGGATACAGGAATCGAATCTGGAAATTGTCGTCTACAGATATGCCCTGGATGGATACATGTGCCGAATCTGGAATTGGTCGTCTACAGATATGCCCTGGCTGGATACAGGTATCGAATCTGGAAATTGTTGTCTACATATATGCCCTGGCTGGATACAAGAATCGAATCTGGAAATGGTCGTCTACAGATATGCCCTGGCTGGATACAAGTGTCGAATCTGGATTGGTCGTCTACAGATATGCCCTGGCTAGATACAGGTATCGAATCTGGAAATTGTTCTCTACAGATATGCCTTGGCTGGATACAGGAATCAAATCTGGAAATTGTCGTCTACAGATATGCCCTGGCTGGATACAGGTGTCGAATATGGAATTGGTCGTCTATAGATATGCCCTGGCTGGATGCAGGAATCGAATCTGGATTTGCAAAAGGTTGGTAGAGATAGCTTTCCTGGCTGGATACAGGTGTAAACCCCTGACCTGAGAATGAAAGATAATTTCCTGGCCTGTTACAGGGGTTGATCTTCAAACTCTTCATGCAGATATGCCTTGGCTAGATACAGGTATCGAATCTACAATCCATCATTCACAGATATGCCCTGGCTAGATACAGGAATCGAATATGGAATTGCGATAGTTGATAGTAATCATCTTTGGATTGACCTTTTCCTGAAAAGGCAAAACATTAGTTGTATGCAATGTCATGATGTATGAGATGCATGATGTCATGATGCTCAAAATGAGATAGTGTTGTATGCACTTTATCACGTATGTAAGCAGGATGTATGAAATGTAAAATGTCTATGAATGTATTTTCGTCTAGGAAAATAAATCCTTGACGAGTGTCAGGAACTTGTTGAATCCTAGGCTGATGTTGAAGAGTAGAGTTCTTCGCTTCCGCTGGGGATGATGGTTGCGAGAATAGACCGGTAGGAGAATATGACTCCGTTGGGGAATAAACTTGTTGGAGAGATTACTCTGCGGGGAATTACTCTGTGGGAAGAGATACTTCGCTGAGGTTTTGATGAGAGCTCTGCTGGGGATTCCATTGATGAGTTATGTTGGGGAATTTGATGAACTCCGTTGGGGATAGGAAGAACTTTGCCGAGGACGATCTTTCCGTGGTAATTAGCTAAGGATAACCCAGTTATACCCTGGTGGGGAAATAACCTTTGAATGAAACCGGGGAGACGCGTTCGTACTCTGTAGGGGATAAGCTTCCAGAATCTACTGGGGATAAGCCTCAAGACCTGCTGGGGATATGGATTCCATTCTCCTGGGGAAACTTTGGAACTGTACTGGGGAAAGGTTCCACTGGGGTGTCTGGTATTCCGCCGGGGAACAATCTTATATTAAGACTGCCGAGGATGCTTGCTGAGGAATGTCTATACTCCGCTGGGGAATGTTGAGATCTTCTGGGGATACCCAACTTCCTTAAGGCTGACAGTAGACTAACTCTGCTTGGGGAGAGTATCGCTGACTTGCTGGAGATACTGTGCCTTTTTAGGGCTGATGGGAGTCCAACTCTACCTGGGGAGAGTATTACTGAAATCTGATCTTACTCTGTGGGGAGTTGAGGTAACTTGGTTAAATTCTTCGGCTGAACTTACCTTGGTACCTTGGTGGACAGAGCAACTAGATCGCTTAGACAATTCTAAATTTCCCCTATTTCTGATGTCAACTGTAATTAGTCCTTTGTTTCGTATGCAGTTATTTATGATTAGCAATTAATGTCAAATGCATATATCAAAAATGAACATTGGACGTTCTTTGCAAAACAAAAATAGAAAAAGGAAAAACGATGGGTAATTTGTCTGAAGAATTGAACTTGTATTGATTTTGAAATTTGCCTGTAAATAGGCATTTTATGTACAGGAGGCTGACGTCCTAGTAAGAGAACGCCGCCGAGCAAAATAGAGTTTATGCAATTTTGAAAAGGAAACAAAACAGCTATGTGAAAAATAATCCCACTGGGTTCCAACTCTGCTATCGCCTTTATGTCTTTAAGCGTCTCATCACTTTGCTGCTTAGTTGAAGATGAAGCTGATTGATTGGAGTCATCTGAGCCCGATAGTTGATGCCGAATTCTGGATGCAAGGTGATCCAATGAGACGTAGTATTACGCTTTATCCCTAACTTTTTCCTGGACCTCCCTTTCGGGTTTTCAGTCCACCGGGATACCCATTTTTGCCCAAGCCGCCTTTTCAGGTTTTCGACTTGCCGGGTGTACATATTTTTTTCATTTCATCCCTTATTTTTGCCCGAACCCTTTTGGTTCGCCGGGAAGCCCTTATTTTTGCCTAGGTGTGTCAACCTAGCGGGTCCTTAATTCATGCGTAGTATCTTTTTACTATGTCTGCATTGGCGGGGTGAGGAAGGTCGTCACCATCCATGGTGGCTAGAATCATAGCTCCTCCTGAGAAGATATGTTTAACCACAAATGGCCCTTCGTACGTAGGGGTCAATTTTCCCCTGGGGTCACCTTGAGGTAGAATGATGCGCTTGATTACCAGATCTCCGACTTGATACTCTTGTCGTCTGACCTTCTTGTTAAATGCCCTGATCATCCGTTTTTGGTACGTCTGACCATGACAGATAGCAGTGAGTCTCTTTTCGTCAATTAGGTTTAATTGATCAAGCCGAGTCTGGATCCAGTCATCTTCGCTCAAACCTGCATCCTTTATTATCCGGAGAGAGGGTATCTGAACTTCAATAGGCAAGACTGCCTCCATGCCATAGACCAAGGAAAAGGGAGTTGCCCCTGTTGATGTCCGTGCTGAGGTACGGTACCCATGAAGAGCAAACGGTAACATTTCGTGCCAATCTTTGTAGGTCACTGTCATCTTCTGCACGATCTTCTTGATGTTCTTATTCACCGCTTCTACAGTCCCATTCATCTTCGGCCGGTAAGGAGAAGAATTGTGGTGCTGTATCTTGAATTGCTCGCAGAGCTCAGTGATCATCTTGTTGTTGAGATTGGTACCATTATCCGTAATGATCCTCTCAGGTACACCGTATCGACAGATCAGGTTGTGCCGAATGAACCGTGCCACGACATTCTTGGTTACGGTAGCGTAGGAAGCTGCTTCAACCCACTTTGTGAAGTAATCGATTGCTACCAGGATGAAGCGGTGCCCGTTGGATGCCGTAGGTTTGATCTCGCCGATCATATCAATGCCCCACATTGCAAAAGGCCAAGGTGTTGTCAAGATGTTCAGAGGAACCGGAGGAATGTGCACCTTATCTGCATAGATCTGACATTTATGACAAGTTCGAGAATGCTGATAACAGTCGGCTTCCATTGTAGACCATAAATATCCTGCCCGAAGGATTTTCTTTACCATGGTATGTCCACTGGAATGTGTTCCGAAGGTACCTTCATGTAGCTCTGCCATGATCCTTTCCGCTTCAGTCTTATCCACACAACACAGTAAGGTTGAATCATGGTTTCGTTTGTAGAGAATGCCATTGCTGAGGAAGAACTTTGCCGCAAACCTTCTCAGAAACTTCTTGTCGTTAATGGATGCACCCTCGGGGTATTCTTGAGCTTCCAAATACCTCTTCACTTCATGATACCAAGGTTTTTCAGTTACCTCTTCGGTCTCGAGATCGCAGCAATGTGCAGGTTCATCCAACTTCCAAATGATGATCCGGGGCGCCTCGTTGTCCCATTTGACTTTGAACATAGAAGACATCGTAGCCAACGCGTCCGCTAACTGATTCTCCTCTCTTGGGAAGTGTTCAAAAGTTATCTCCTCGAAGTGGGGAAGCAACGTCAGTACATACTCCTTGTAAGGTATAAGATTTGGGTGTTTCGTATCCCACTCGCCTTTGACCTGATTGATCACAAGAGCGGAATCTCCGAAGACACTCAGAAACTTGATCCTTAAGTCAATTGCAGCTTGAAGACCCATGATACATGCTTCATACTCCGCCATGTTGTTGGTGCAGTTGAAACATAACCGGGCGGTAAGTGGAGTATGAGTGCCTTTAGGGGATATGATCACAGCGCCAATACCATTACCCAAAGCGTTCGAGGCTCCGTCAAAGTGCATAGACCATCGAGATCCTTCCTCAGGTCCTTCATCCGGTCCAGGTACTTCACAATCAGTCACCACCATGATATCCTCGTCTGGAAATTCAAAGTTCATCAACTGGTAATCATCCACTGCCTGGTGCGCCAAATGGTCTGCATATACACTTCCCTTGATCGCTTTTTGAGTCGTGTACTGGATGTCATATTCCGTCAAGATCATTTGCCATCTTGCTATTCTTCCGGACAAGGCGGGCTTTTCGAATAAATACTTGATTGGATCCATTTTTGAAATCAACAGAGTAGTGTGAGTCAACATGTACTGTCTCAGCCGGCGAGCAGCCCATACCAAAGCGCAACAAGTTTTCTCGAGCAGTGAGTACCGGGTCTCACAGTCGGTAAACTTTTTGCTAAGGTAATAAATGGCGTGTTCTTTTCGGCCTGACTCGTCATGCTGCCCCAGCACACACCCCATTGAGTTGTCCAGTACTGTCAAGTATAAGATTAGAGGTCTCCCTTCAACCGGCGGCATAAGAATGGGTGGTTCTTGGAGATACTCTTTGATCTTTTCGAAAGCAGCCTGGCATTCATCGTTCCAACGTACTACTTGATCTTTCTTCAGTAGCTTGAAGATTGGCTCACAGGTAGCAGTTAGATGCGAGATGAATCGGGCAATGTAGTTCAACCGTCCTAGAAAGCCTCTGACTTCCTTCTCTGTCTTGGGAGTTGGCATCTCTTGTATGGATTTCACTTTGGCAGGGTCCACTTGAATACCTTTGTCGCTTACGACGAAGCCTAACAATTTTCCAGATCTCACCCCAAAGGTGCACTTGTTTGGGTTCAACCTCAGCTTGTACAACTTCAGACGGTCAAACAGCTTCCGTAGATGGTCAAGGTGTTCCTCCTCAGTTTGGGACCTTGCAATCATATCATCGACGTATACTTCTATCTCATGATGGATCATGTCATGAAATAAACCAACCATGGCACGTTGGTAGGTTGCCCCAGCATTTTTCAACCCAAAAGGCATGACCTTGTAGCAAAAGGTGCCCCACTGAGTAACAAAAGTGGTCTTCTCCATGTCTTCAGGAGCCATCTTGATCTGATTATAACCGGAGAAGCCATCCATGAAAGAGAACACTTTATGCTAAGCAGTGTTGTCAACCAGAACGTCGATATGAGGCAGAGGGAAATTATCCTTAGGGCTCGCCCTGTTCAAATCCCTGTAATCAACACACATTCGGACCTTACCATCCTTCTTCGGCACTGGAACCACGTTGGCAACCCATTGAGGGTAAGAAGTCACTGCTAGAAAACCGGCGTCAAATTATTTCATAACCTCAACTTTGATTTTCTCGGACATTTCTGGACGCATACGGAGGACCTTCTGTTTAACCGGAGGGCAGTCTTCCTTGGTAGGTAAGTGATGAACCACAATGTCGGTATCCAACCCAGGCATGTCTTCGTAAGACCAGGCAAAGATTTCCACATAGTCATGCAGCATCTGAATCAACCGTTGTTTCACACTGAGCTCTAGATTGGCACCAATCTTGACTTCCTTTCTGTCTGTCTCAGTCCCCAGATTTACCGTTTCCACTGGCTCTTCATGTGGCTGAATGGACCTCTCTTCCTGGAGTAGTAGTCTTGCAAGCTCACCAGGCACTTCGCAATCATCTTCACCTTCGTCTTCGGCTAAGTTGATCGGATTTTCGAAGTCATAACTGGCAGTAGCAGAGTTGTTACCAGTGAGATCCAGAGTGGATTGGAACCTGTATAGGTGAGTGTGTGTAAATATAGCTGTTTTGCAATATATAATAAAGAAAGAAAAGGAGCACAAGATTTTGAAATGCAACAAACGTCCAATGTTTTTATTGATGATATATGAAAATGACACACAAAAAGCCCTCACAAATGAAGCTACGGTGTCCCGGGTAGGACACCGAGCCATAAAAGTTTCAACATATTGTTTGTTACAAATTCAAAACAAAAGAGTTCATTACTGAGTGACAAAAGTAATAGGTGTGAAGTCTTTGGCAGTCCAGTTGCTTGGTCCATTGTCGGTTGTTGGGTAGATCCAGCTATCGAATTCAGATTCCTCCACGTCGTCTTCAATAGCATTCACTCCCGGGTTGGTGATGAACACAGGAGGTCTTCCAATCCTTGCCTTACGAACAGCCCTCTGAGCCTTTGCTGTGAAACCCAAACCAAACTTGTCGGTCTTTGGAGTGAAATTAGGAAGTCGGCCCCAGTTTGCACATTCACCCTTCTCAATCACAGCCCGAGCATCCTTTAAGGAAGCCATCTTCAAAGGAGGGTCTTCAATCACAGTTTCAGCTGACGCCAGTGTCTGAGGCACCTCTTCAAAGTGCTGGAATGAAGTCTCAATGAATTCCCCATCCATCTCTATGTACCGGAACGAGTTAAGGTGGCTGACCATATACTCTTCTTCCCCTTGAACTGTAACAATTTCCCCCCTGACCGGGTACTTCAGCTTCTGATGTAGTGTGGAGGTTACAGCTCCAGCCTTGTGGATCCATGGACGCCCCAGCAAACAAGAATAGGATGGTCGGATGTCCATCACGTAGAATGTCGAATCAAAAACTTGAGAACCAACCCTGATTGGAATGTCAACTTCACCATGCACCATCCTTTTCGAACCATCAAAGGCCCGAACAATAATGTTACTAGGCTTGAGCTCTAAACCCTCACAATCTAACCTGTCTAGGGCCTTCTTGGGCAATACATTCAATGAAGAACCGGTGTCTACCAACACATGGGCAAGAGTAGTGCCCCTGCATTCAATGGAGACATGCAGGGCGTCATTATGGTTCTTTCCTTTGGCGGTCAGATTGGCGTCAGAGAAGCCCAAACCATTATCGACAGTCAAGTTGGCCACACAATCGGTAAATTGATCAGCAGACGTTTCTTGTGGCACATGGGCCGTCTTTAGGAAGGAAATCAGATCCTTGGCGTGGGCCTCTGAACACAACAATAGTGATAGCATATAAATTTTTGATGGGGTGTGCCCCAGCTGCTCAACTACGTTGAAATCACTCTTCTTAATAATCTTGAGAATCTCTTCCATCTCTTGCTGGGAAGCTTCAACAGTAGTTGTCTTCGGCGCCTCCGTCAAGGCAGGCAAATCAGTAGCAATCCCTTTTCCCCGAGTGTCAGATGACTCGGCAGCAGGGGTAGAAACAGGAACTTGATCAGGAAGGGAAGCAGGCACACTTGCAGGTGTGATGACAAGAGGTTTCTGAATAGCTGGTGGCGCAATATCTGGTGAGAATAGCCTACCACTGCGAGTAACTTTGGCAGGCCCGGTGATGTTACTGACACTGGTACTAGTATCAAACTCTTGCTTCACTCCAAGAACATAAACATCTGCCCCATAGTGCCATGGGACAGCTTTGTCGGATGTATAAGGGAGAGGCCCTGGAACAGTGATGATGATAGGAGCAATCTTCTGAGCGGACATGATTTTGACAGGCTCCTTTGAGAGAGCCTTAGGAGGTTTGTTGAAAATAGTGACAATAGAAACTTCTTCAGCGGGGACAGCAGGAACAACAATCTTCTCGAACAAGATTTCTTTGCTATCCATCAGGCTTTGGATACCTGATTTCAGTCAAGGACAACCAACAGGTGAAACAACACATAGAAGGCAACCTTTACTACAACCCGGAAATAAACCGGCTAGCAACAGGTTCCTTTTGACGGTCAATAACGGAGTAACAATCTCTTCCACGGAGGCTACATACCGGTCTTCCTCTACAGCATTCACTCCATGCTGGGGCATGGGAGCAGTCACAACATTGGGCCTTTTGGGCGCCTCAAACTGTATTTCCTTAGCATCAATAAGGTCTTGAACCTTATTCCTCAGAGCCCAGCAATCATCTGTGGTATGCCCCGGGCTATCAGAGTGATAAGCGCAACGAGCGTTGGGGTTGTACTTTGGAGAAGCTGTGTTCACTACCTTTGGAGCTTCTTTGACAGTTACCAGATTGGTTGACAGTAGTTGCGGCAAAATTTGAGACAGGGTCATACTGAGCCGAGTGTACTGCCTTTTGGGTCTTTCACCCCTTGGTTGGTTATACTGCTGAGGAGCAGCAACAGGCTTTGAAATTACCAATGCATTGACAGCTTGGCGGCGTTCCGGTTTAATTTGTCTTCTGGGACCATAAATAGCACTGGCTTCCTTCTTGAAGGGCTTCTTTTCAGTACTCGCGGAGGCACCTTTCTGTATCTTCCCCGACTTGATACCAGCTTCTATTCTCTCACCAGTCAAGATCAAATCTGTAAACCCAGCAGAAGAATTCCCAATCAGATGATTGAAGAACGGACCAGACAGGGTCCCTAGGAACATGTCCACAAGTTCACGGTCAGTCAGAGGTGGCTGCACCCTGCCAGCCAGGTCTCTCCACTTTTATGCATACTCTTTGAATCCTTCGCCCGTCCCCAGTGACATACCCTGGAGTTGGGTACGCGTGGGAGCAAGGTCAGAATTGTACTGATATTGCTTATAAAAGGCAGTAGCCAAGTCCTCCCAGTTTCGGATACTGGCTCCATCCAGCTGATAGAACCATTCGAGTTGAGCCCCTGAAAGGCTATCCTGAAAGAAATGGATCCAGAGGTTCTTGTTTGCGGTGTAAGGTTGGATCTTCCTTACATATGATCTGAGATGCATTTTTGGGCAAGACAGTCCGTCATACCTTGCAAAAATTGGCACTTTGAACTTCAGGGGGATCACAATTCCAGCAACTAATCCCAAATCTTCGAAATCTAAGCCGGGAACTCTATGCAGCTCCATAGCTGCCAACCTGTCTTCCAAGCCTTTGTACTTATCATCGGCGGGCGGGTATTGTTGCTCAGAGTAGTCTTCGTCTTCTTCAGCCTCTCCTTCTTCAGCTTCGGATTCGGAAGGTACCGCAGCCGCATTCCCTTTACTGGTTCCCTCTTCAGAAGTAGGGGGAAATTCAAGAACTCTTCTGGCTTCACCCTCAAACCTTCTTCCTAGGGTAGCCACCCCGACTCTCTTCTTCTTCTTTTTCACTTGTTCTTTGTTCCCAAGCAGGGCCTTTAGATCATCCTGACCCTTTGCCAAGGTCATCAGGAGATGTTGAAACTGTGAGTTTTGAGACTGCAAGTCCTTGACCGTCTGTTCGAGATCCATCTTACTGAAATAAACAGCAGAAAAATAAGGAAACCTGGTGTGGAGACCTGCTTATGCGCATGATGAATGATATGTTTGTTTATGCAATGCATTCAAGGATTTAGAAAATTCAAAATTGTTGCAAACAAAAAGAACACACGTCATATTAATAAGAAGAAATTTGTCAGTACATAAATGCCCCATGGGCCAAATATTACAAAAAAACTTCTCAAGGTAAAAAGACGTTGCGCATCCTCTTTGGTGCGATGTAGGTGTTAAGGGTATCTTCCTCATGGAGTCGGCGGGTAAGCTCCAAAACCTTCTTCTCACTGGCGTAGAAGCTGGCTTCAAAAGTATTCCGTTCCTCCTTGAGTTGGATCCAACTCTTCTGCATCTCCTCCCATGATGTTGGCATGTCAGGATATAGGATGGTGTAAGGAACCTCTCCTTCCTTAACGGGCTCTTTAATCACAGGGAGAACATGAGGGTAAGGCATCATTAGACTCTGGGCTCGGGTTCGTACCCACTTGAGATAAGGCTCAAGAGGGATGGAGTTTTTGTGCCCCAGTGTCTTGCTGTCTACCTTGTTAGGCATCCTCCAAGCTCTGATGAATCTTTGGCGAAGTCCTTGCGCATCGTTGTCGATGTCAAAAACTAGGTCAGGAATCAACATGTCGTGAGGGCTATCCCTCCGTGCGTATCCAAATTGTCTCAAAGCTAGACAAGGGTTGTAGGTAATACCTCCTCTAATGCCAAGCAATGGAACATTAGGGAACTCTCCACAATGATCGAGGATGATGACATTTTCTCTGGACCGAGAGCACCAATGTACATCAGAGTGAGTGAGGGTCATCAACCGTTGTGACCACCTTAAGCCTTGGTCATTCTTCAAGACAGATTGTGGAAGGTGCGAAATAAACCACCTTGCAAGGAGAGGAGTACAGCACATGAGAACACCCCTCTTTCTCATTGTTCGTGTGTAAAATGAGTGAAGAATGTCCCCAAGCAATGTTGGTATGGGATTCCTGGATAAGAAGATCTTGACGGCGTTGATATCTACAAGCTGGTCAGGATTTGGGAACAGGACCAACCCATAAATGAGGAGTGCCACAATTTCTTCAAAGGCTTGTAGGTCCAATGAATTCCAACACTCTTGTGCCTTCTCAAACAAGAATTTTGCCAAGAAGCCTTTGACACCGCTTCTAGTTTCCCAATGCCCCTTGATGTCAGATGGTTGCAAGTGTAGTGTTTGAGCAACATCTTCAGGCTTTGGTTCCTTTTCCGTACCGTTGTAGGGTAGTTGATTAAGGATATGAATTCTCAGGAGTTGAGAAAATTCCTCCAAAGTGGGCACCAATTGATAGTCGGGGAAAGTGAAACAGTGGTGAAGGGGGTCAAAGAACTGGAACAACACCTTTACCATGTCCTCTTCAATGTTGGTGTTGACTAGGATGAGCAGTCTACCATGTCTTTCACTGAAGGGAGAGCTTTCCGGAATCCTGGATGTGAGCTCCTTGAGTTGAGGAGGGATTCTCACAAGGTTGACTTGGATAGTTTTCCTGCGAAGAATTTCCATGGCCTACAAAACAAGAACAAAGATGAAGATCTAAACCCTTGAAATGGTTAGTGTATGCATATGATGCTTCATGATGCTCATGATGTATTCACAAACATATGTACAAGCAATTCACACAAAACCCTAGTTTCAGGCTTGCATGAGGTTTCATAGGTAAGTACCCTCTTGAGTGTAGTTGGCTTAAAAACCTGTCCTATAAATAGTAACCGGGTTCTAAGGAGCTCAATATCATTGGATTGTTTTCCATGTTCATTGTTTTGGTTTAGCCACTTAACTAGCGACCAAAATATCCCAAGAAAACAACCCTCAATGAGTGTAGTATCGAGTATCTACCAACTTCGGACTGCACCAAAGCCGGTCATCTCACTACCCCTAATAAAAGGCCAAGATGGTCAAGTAAGGTTCTAGGTCATTAGTGCTTAGTGACATCACTCAGCAGCCCCGTACTCTCCTTGATTGAACTCAAGGGCTATCGGTACTCACAAATATGTCGCACTAATATAGCTATTGCTTCAACCGTGTCGGTATATCCCGCACAGTTTCCACAACGTATTGCTATCTATGAATGTTTCCCCAAATCTGGGTGTAGGATTTCAAACCCAAACAAGAGAGCCAAGATATAAAGCAATCAAAGCAAACAATTAGTCATGCAAGAGGGTGATGTAAGCCCTAAGGTTACTGCACTTTTAAAATTTTCCCCAGCAGAGTCGCCAGTTCTGTGATACGGTGGGAGAACTGACTTGGGTTTTACGTTTATTTTCGCAAATGTTTCGGTTGAGCAAGAGTCGCCACCGACTTTTTATTTTATCCTAAGGAAAGGTTAAAAAGCACAACAAAAACCTTTGAGATGTTTTCTTGGGTTCGGGGAGTAGATTATAGAAAGGGAAGGTATTAGCACCCTTTCTATCCATGGTTATCCATGGGCTCTTAGTTACTTGCTTAGATCAACTTGCCTTGATTTTCAATTGTTTGAAATGGTGCTTTGTGTGTGGGTTTGAAAATGTTTTGAAAAGAAGCCATTTGTTGTGGCAACCTTTGTAATGATCCATGTTGGGATGTATACAAAGGTGTACTTATCTTTTGAAAAGTTTTCAATGTTTTTGAAAGTGTGTTGTGGAGTGTGGTTTTGAAAAGTAGGCAAGTGTGTTTTTGCAAGTTTATCAAGTAACTAAGAGTTTTGTCTACCCCTAAATTTACTCAAAGGCTTTTCCTATGTTTTAACCCTTTTAACAATTTTGTTCCACCATTGTATTTGATGGACAATCTTGTGTTAGGATGTTAACGGGACGGGCGCGGGTCATCGTTTAGACCATGATTGCAATAGTGCCAAGTGTCTTTGGGCAATTTTTCCTTTAAGGGACTTGATCATTTTTAGGCAACTTTCGAAAGTGTCATCGAGGGACTATGATCATTTGAATTGTTTTTGTTTTGCCAAAGACACCTAACATGCAACATGGCCCATTATTGAAGGCAACAAGTGGAGTAACCCTAGGGGTGCAAATGTGAATTGTGTTGTCCATTTTCATGCTTTGTTATCTTTGAATTAGGTCAAGCTATTTGTTTGGTTGATTTTTGCATACAAACCCTAAGTCTATCATGGCATATTTAGAAAGCTTTAAAGTGCGAAATTTAAAGTCCTAAACTATTACAACATAATTATGGGATGGAGGGTACAAATGTTCAAATGGGGATATTTTAGCAAGAAATTTAAATCTAAACTATTACAATCCAAATGGAATTTACAAGGTATTTAATTGTACAATAATTGAATAAAATACAATAAATATGCAAGATGCAAAAAATGATTTTTTATGTGTATGTAAAAGTGTTTTTCATGTGACAAATAAACAAAAATAAAAATGAATAATTTTGGATATTTTTCATGTTTTAGGGCAAAACCCTAATTTGCTAAATAAAATGTATTTATTATTTATTATATGCAATATTTAATAATTATATACAAAAAATAAATAAAAAGGAAGTATATTGTAAAAAAGTGATTTTTTGAGGTCAAATATTAATAAAAATAAAAATGTATTATTTTTATGTTTTATCCTAAATATTTTAATAATTATATAAATATTTGTATTATTTACTAAATATATTAAATATGTACAAAAATAAAAATATTTATTATTTACAAAAAAAGTATATTTTTTATAAAATATTTTCAAAGGATAAAATAAAATAAAATCAGAAAATAAAATGTGTTTGTATTATTTTTTTAGTATTTTAAATAAAAAGGTATTATGTTTATTTATATGTATAAACTCAAATAAAACAAACAAAATTTAAATAAAATGCAAAAATGGTTGAAAAAATGTTTTTAATATTTTTTATGTTTTGTCAAAAAATAACAAGTCAGAATAAAAAAGAAAAAGTCAAAAAATGATAAAAATAAACACAATGGGCCAAGGGGGTGCAAGTGGAAAATGAGTGGTGCAAATAGAAAGAACAACACAGGCCCAGCCCAAAGAGGTTGTCTTCAACCTCCAGACAGTTTTGTTTGAAAATTCGCGCGCTTCCTTGCTTCAATAACAACTCCTGATTCTTTGATTTTTAGCACAAACTTATAACACAAAAAATGTCAAGCATCAAATCACGAATCCATACATACCAAGAACTTGATCTAACTCTCAGAAATGAGAGAGAATTTCTTCTCCCCCAATTCCTGACCTAAGTTTTTTCTAATGTTCAAGTTCCAAATTCTCTCAGTACACACAACATAAATGCAAAGTGATTATATGTGTAGCTTCAGGGCCATGAGTAGAGCAATTTTCATTCATAAACCTAAGCCTAACTCTTCCTAGATTGAGAGATAGAAGTCCAAAGTTTTACCTGTTCAGCTGGAATCGTGTGCAACAATGGAGGTACTTTCAAGGCAATGTGAGGACTTGTACAGCTTGCTTGAAGTCCATGGATGCTATTCCAATGCTTGGTGTGCTTTGAATCTTGCTATATCAAGCTACAGAAGTCAACCTGCAAGAGAGAAAAGTGAAAATGACACACTTGGCTATGGCTGTTACAGTTCTAGTTCAATGCTTGGAATAGTTTGTATGGATGTTATGGAAGGTGTATGAAGTGGTTTGGATGAAAATGCACGATGGAAATGAGCTGTGCCACTCAATCTGCAGGGATGCCCTATTTTGTGCAGCAAAATGGTGTTTATGTGTTTGGGGAGGTATTGAAGGTGGTTGGCTCGTGTTTCAGCTCAGTTATGATGTTTTGAATGTGTTCAATAAGTTTGCTTAGGCTTGTGTTGACAGGAAAATAAGATGTTGTTGTATTTGCAAAGTTGCTTCTATCTTAAGTCAAAATGACAAGTTGAGTTACAAGCTTATGCAGGCCCCCTAAACATGCTGCAAAGTTAGTCTTGATCAGTGGGATATGTCTATGAACTTGTGCCTCAGAGATTTGCATTGTACTTCTTGGATTGTAAACTTGACATAAAGTGTAACTTTACAAAAATGGATAACTTGCTTTTTCTAATTAAGGCTTAATTCTTCATGCAATGACCAAATGCACAAAATAATGCTAGAACACAATGGATTGGCATTTAATTATTGACTTTAAATGAGATTAGAGGCCTGTAATCTAGCTTGCACATGCTGATTTCAAAAATGCACAAGTTATGAACATGTACATGGCTTATGAACAAAGTGACTTTTGCCCATCTTCACAAATTCGATTCTCCCTAACCACAAGGGTGTTTGAGAAGTTCTTGGACATTTTGGAAAGCTTGGAATGTGTACTACAATCCATCTTTGTAATGCAAGTTGAGATTCCAATTGGAAGCATGTGAAAAGTGGCCATGAAGTTAGGCAAAAATCCTGCCTAGAATAGGTCAAAAAAATTTCTAAGTTAAGAATGTTTTGCACCCCTATTCCAAAAATCATAACTTGAGCTACATGCTTACTTTGAGGAAACTTTGTGAATCAAAGTTGTAGATTTTGCAATGGGCTACAAATTTCATGTTTTGAGTTTTGTTTGAATCCAAATGTATCTTGATGAAAAGATGGGACAAAGTTAGGAAAAAATTAGGAATTTTCATAACTTAGAAAATTTCTAAGTTATGAAATTTCTTCATTTCAAACCCTAATTTGTGATTTTTGATTCCTTGATGAACAAGTTTCATAATTTGACATGTCTTGATGAAAAATGAATCTTGACACTTGATTTTGACCAAAAAGTCAAAGTTTGACTTTTCAGTATACAGTCAAAAATTGATCAGTTGACTGGAAAATTCATCTGTCAATCTTGTGCATTTGGGATCTTTTGAACTTGTTGAACATGTCAAGACAATTCCATTGAGTCCTTGAGTCCATATGTGAGCTTGGTTTGCCATTGGCTAGGTCAAACAGTCAAAAATTGCCTTTGTGCAGTCAAAACCCTAAAAATGACCATTTTGCCCTTTTGGTGATCTGATCAAATTTCTTGTGGAATTGTGATACAAACTTGACCAAATGGTCCATATGAGTTCATAATATTGATGTGGGTCAAAAATCATGAGGTTTGACTGTCAATTGATCACAGTTGACTTTTTTCCTAATACAGCTGATTTCTAGGTCAACTGTCCAATTGACTGGGCAAAGATTGGAATCAAGGCTTGAAACTTGGTATGGATAAACTTGTGAGTCCAACATGAAGCATGAAAGTCATTTTGGGCCTTTTAGGTCAAAACATCTTTGTGCAAACACAAACCCTAATTTGGGTCAACAGTGCAAGGAGGAGTCTTGAGCAGGGCAAACCCTAACTGGATCTTGAGCTCCAAGGGTCTTGTGGTGAGAAAATGTTGAGGAAATGGGAGGGAAAATTTTAGGGTACAACTGTTGGCTGAAGATTTTTATGATATTGTTCAAAGCGAAGCAAGTTGGATGTTTCGATCGAAATAAAGCAAGATGTCATGTTTCGAAATGGTAGAAGCAGTGCTTCGAATGGGCATGTCAAAACTCTGAGCTTCGAGTGACAGTTATGGGGATATATTCAAAGAAGTCTCGAAATGGTAACAAGGCTTTGTCCAAGAAATGAGTTCGAAACGAAGAGTGCCAAAACATTTGAAATTCAAACGCAAGCGGGATGTTCGAAATTTAAAATATATGCGCTGGAGCATTCAAAGACGCGTGGAAGCTAGAGGAGGGCATTGCTTTGCATGTTCTGAACGTGGCAGAATATTATAGAATGACCGTTATGGTCGAAGTAGTATAAATAGAAGTCTTAGCATTAGGATTTCGTGTGTCATATCTATTGTACAAAAATTCAGTAAACATTCAAAATACCACATGGCTAGGGAAACGAATGCAAGAACAATGTACGTATGATAACACCAAGTGTTTATGATTCAATAAAACTCTTTATCATTTCCAGTCTTTTCCTCTATCTTCATGTAAATATCATTCAAAAGCCTTTACATTAAAATATTTTCATTCGAAGTCTTTTACTGATGTCTTACATTTAAATGTTTTCTTTCCATTTCAAATCCTTTACTTTCAGAAACTTTTGTATACTTCATGCCTTTATCTTCATGCTTTTATCATTCGAATACCTTTTTCATTTAAAGTCATTTTACTGATTTCTTGCATTTAAACACTTTCTTTATATTTCGAGTCTTTTACATTCCAGAGAATCTTTTACATTACATGCTTTTATATTTCGAAGTCATTTACTTGTCTTTTCTGCAGTTTTTACATGTCTTTGCAATTTAACTTTATTCATGCAATTTAGTTTCGCGCGCATTTACTTGATCACGCCTTTAGATCTTTAATAGATTAATCGAAGTAAGTTAAACACCTACACAACATTCTAAATACCAACCATGAATATCAGTTCTATAATGAGAATTATCCAAATGACCAATACATCCTAGGATCAATCTAGTCGATCCTGCAAGTTACCAGAGAGATTAAATAACAGTCATTAAGATTATTTGATAGTTTGGAGGACTAGCGGTTGTTTACCAGAAATCACTGTAAACAAATTGGCACGCCCGGTGGGACACGTCATTGGCCATTACGAAATTTAGAACAAAGTAAAAAATTATTGAGACATAACCATTGTAAAAGTACTTTCTGAGTGATAAGTTTTTTGTTTTATGAACCTTAGAAGTGGTAGAATAACCAATAGAAACCAACCCTTATCCAGAAGAAAACGTTTAAACAAGATGTCTAATCCAGACAATCAACAAGGGGAACAAAATGCCCCACATACAACAGGCACTAATATCTCCGCCTCGATGGGAACATCTAATGTGATCCCTTCGAACGCACAGTCTGTTGCATCCTCTACCAGTAGTGTAGCCACTAATGGAACAAGTGGCATATCAACTAACAGTTCGATCCTAGGAAATACTGGAACCATTGGTTATCCTGGGGGATTCGTCCCACCACCAGGGGCACAAACCCATTTCGCCACCCCACTAACTAGACCACCCGGTTTCGATGGTAACAGAACCAGGAATTCCTCTTATGGGATGCCAACATATTTTATGGCAGGCTTACACAATTCCACATCGAATTCATCACCATAATTAGGGTCTGGGTCTGGGGCAAATCAATTTATGACAAATAACCAAGGGTCAGTGGGTTATAGTGCAATGCCTATCTTAACCACAGAAAATCAGTTGGCCTTTAGGCAATTAATGGATGACAGTAACCATAATATGATAGGAGTTATGGCACAAACTATGCAGGAAATCTTTGCCCCAATAGTACAAAATGTAACTGTGACAAACAGAGAAAACGCAGATAACATGAGTCGAATAACAGATTTCTTCGCTCCCCCAGAAAGGCGTAGGCAGAATCAGGCAGGAGTTCGAGCAAACATACCTATTATAGAACAAGTTGCTAACGACCTACCCTATAGACCAGCCAGAGAGGAGGTTAATTTGGGGGCAAGAGCACAAAGGTTAGAAGCCCCAATGATTCAAGGCCCACAAAGGGAAATTATGGAACCAGGGATAAGGGTCGAAAGGCTAGAAGTCCCAGAGTTTCGAGAATAACAACCTAGAGGGGTTGTCATGGTGGTTCGAAATCAAGATGCTGATGCAGTCGTTCACAGAATTCGAAACGATAACATCTTGGCAGAAAATAACTTAACCACCATGATAGAGAGAATCATGGCCCAGAATGGCCTCAACACAGGAATTCGAAGGCCAAATTATGCCTCTCCTATATTAGATTACATAATGCACACTGATTTACCAAGGGGATATAAAGTCCCTAAGTTTACAAAGTTTGCTGGGGATACCAATGAATCAACTGTCGAACACATAGCCAGATATCTAACCGAAGCAGGAGATATAGCCAATAATGAAGACCTTAGGATCAAATATTTCCCAAGTTCCCTGACTAAGAACGCTTTCACATGGTTCACCACTTTGCCTCTTGGGTCCATAGATACTTGGGCTTTGTTGGAGAGATTATTCCATGAGCAGTTCTACATGGGGCAATCAAAAATAAGTCTGAAGGAACTAGCCAGTGTCAAGAGGAAGTTTACTGAACCCATAGATGATTATCTGAATAGATTCAGGCTCTTGAAATCTAGATGCTTTACAGTAGTTCCTGAACATGAGTTAGTCGAAATGGCTGCTGGCGGCCTGGATTACTCTATTCGAAAGAAATTAGACACTCAATACTTGAGGGATATGGCTCAATTAGCCGATAGGGTTCGACAGGTCGAAAGGCTAAAGGCCCAAAAGGCCAGAGTTTTTAAAAATAACAAAAAAGAAAGGGTCTCCTATGTTGGAACTGAGGAAACAGAAGATTATCCTGAATTCGAATTCGAAGAGGTCGAAATCGACCTCGCTGAATTAAAACAGGCACCACCTTACTCCTGCAAATTATTAGTTCCCACAAAAGGGAAAGAAATTGTTGAAAATGAGAAAAGTGACAAATTCCCAAAGAAGGTGTATACCTTCGATGTAACTAAGTGTGACGAGATTTTCGATTTACTTGTCAAAGATGGCCAACTCATTGTGCCATCAAATGTCAAAATACCTCCTTTAGATCAAAGGAAGAAAAGAGGATTTTGCAAGTATCATAGTTTCCTAGGCCACAAAACCTCACAGTGTTTTCTTTTCAGGGACCTAATTCAGAATGCAATTAAAGATGGCAGACTGAAGTTCGCTGATAAAGCAAAAATGAAAGTAGATGAAGATCCTTTGGATGTCGCGGACACCAATTACTCCGAGCCTGCGTGCATTGGGGAAATTAACATGGTGGAAGCTGACCAAAGTGACGCTCCAGTGGGAGAGAAAGGTACTGAAAATGAAAGCTGGGTGTTAGTCGAAGTCAATAAGGGGGTCACTGAAGACGTCCACAAGCAACCAGAAACTTCGATCGAAGCAGCACCTTTAGCTGTTGCAAAAGGAATCCAGGCTACTGAAGGCCAGGAAAACCAAAACCAAGAGTTGACACAGGTTACTGAAGGTCTGAGGCTAGAATTGGAGAAAGTCTAAATCACGAAGCCAACCTCCCCTCAGAAAGAAATATGGGATACTTTAGGGGAACCCAGTGGAAAGTTTGACTACTTGGTCAAATATTCTGCCCCAGAGAGTTCAAAAATCCAAATTGAAGATATAAAACCTACAGGATGGGGAGATGATGACGCTAAGGGGGAGGATGTTGAGGTAAACATGGTGGATATGGATAGACCTCGTTCTGAAATGGAGGAGGTGGAGAGATACTTAGAAAAAATAAAGTATAAAATGGAGGATAATCATGCTGGAGATGCTAGTCTTAAGGATTACCTCATGATGTGCCACAAAGGAGATACAGGAATGATACTATGCCCTAGGTGCAGCATCCTCTGCAACCAGAGAATTGCTGCAAACTTCGAGAGGGTACAAAGGGCACGAACTGGCAACAACTGGCGCCAGGATAACCAGTTATTCAGGTGTTATCCTAAGGCTGGAGAAAGTTTGTTGGAATTTGTGCTTCGCTGCTACAAAGGGGCAACCAAATGTTTGATATGCCCAAGGTGTTATGTTGTGTATGATCAAAGCATGGCCAGAGCCTTCGAAAAAATCCCTTTCGCCCCTTGTTGGAACCACCAAGAGACTGTTCAGATGGGCCCACGTTTCGATAGCAAATATAATCAACGAAGGCCTGATAGTCCTTATCCCAAGGGCGCTCGAAGAGTGACGTTCAAAATTCCTGCTGAAGTGCCAACAGACAAATGGATGCAAGTCAGAAATGACAAAGGCAAAGACAAATGGAGAAACAATGAACGGAATGCACGCCATGCTATGACATATATAAGGCAGTTCAACATAGCGAAAAGGGAAGAAGTGAGATTAGAGAACTACAAAGGCAGAAACCCCATGTCAAGATCTCAATGGCGAAGGCAACAGAGGATTCGAAAGGCGGAAAGGGAAGCTGTGGCAAACAAAGGAGCAACTTCAATAAAGAACCAAGGTGAATCTAGCACCAACAAACCCACACCAAAAAATCAAACTGAAGACAAACCCCCAGTTAGTAGGAGGCTCTTCTCTGAAGTACAACCAAATAAACCAAAGGAATACACTCCAGGTCCAGAAGAAGACGAAGATATGCTAACGAACAATTTCGAATCAGAGGGGGAGTCTTCGTTCAATATCAATTGCAACGTGGTATCTGTGCTTCCTTGTGAATTTGGACAGGAAACTGAAATTGACGAGTATGAGGAAGAAGATACCATAGATCTGATGAAGCATAGGCATGTGTGCTACTACGTGATGGATAATGGAGCTGTCGAGGAGCAGAATGCGTTCTTCGAGCGTCCAGAACCAGCTATGAAAAATCATCTGAAGCCATTATTTATTCGGGCTAAGGTTGGTACCCATGGCGTAAATAAAGTTCTAGTGGATGGGGGCGCTGCAGTTAACTTAATACCCCATTTCATGCTGAAAAGGTTAGAAATACGCGAAGGAGACATCAAGCCACACAACATGGTTCTATCCAATTATGAAGGGAAAGTAGGCAAAACACTGGGGGTGGTTCAATTGGACTTGACGATAGGCTCAAGTTGTAGGCCCACTGTGATCGGTGGATTTAGAAATGACTGTTTAACGTTGGTTCGCGAAATGTCGCGGAAGCAAGAGTCGCCACCGTCTTTTATTTTCTCCAACATGGACAGGACAAAAGCACAGCAAAATTCCTTATGAGATAGTTTCTCGGTTCGGGAGGTAGATTTATAGAAAGGGAAGGTGTTAGCACCCTTTCTATCCATGGTTATCCATGGGCTCTTAGATACTTGCTCATTATGTTTTCAAAATGTTTGTTTGCTTTTCAAAAGTGCGTGGGTTTGAAAAAGTTTCATTGAAAACTTCAATTCGACTCTTGTATCAGTCCTCAAGAGTGTTGTGAAGCGTTTGTTTTGAAATCTTTTAGAAAGTGTCAGTGTGAAAAAGGTTTTTTTGTTTGTTTTTAGAAAGAGAGCAAGTATCTATGAGTCATCTACCTACCCTAAGGAATTAGGCTGTGTAAATGTCCTTTAGGTAGCGCCATCCCACCATTGAGAGGTAGGTAGCACCACCGTTGGAGGTGTTCGGGTCAATTCGAGTTTTAGGGACAGTGTGGTCACCGAAGCAACGGCAGGACACCTTAGAAGCTACCCTTATGTCCTTGATCCTTTTTTATTCCGAGGCAACCGTTTCGAGGCAACTGTTTCGAGGCAACTGGATCATGGACATAAGGACTTACTAAAACGTCCTATACTTGACGACCACGTTTTGAAGGCAACAGGTGAGGCGTACCCTAGAAGTGGTGTGTGTATTTGTGTGTTGGTTTCATTTTAACAGTTATCTTTGATCATTGTATTGTGAGCTATGCTTGTTTTTAATTAGCCATACATTCTTTCATGCAATTTAGAATTTAAGAGTGCGGAAATTTAAATGCGGAAAGATAAATCCTACGCTATTACAAGGCGCGGGTCTATACATCGCCAAAATACAAAGACCCGTTTGATAAAAATGCGGAAAGTAAAAAGACCTAATTACTATTACAAACCTTGAGCAGTTACATAATATTCGGAAAAAAAAAATAAATGCGCGAAAAGAAATTAGAATCGAATGTCCGAGGGTTTTGACCCTTTTGAAATTAAATTGAAATTAAAAAGCTAATTGATTATTAAATTAAAGAAAAGAAATGTTTTTTAGGTTTTTGTTTTACGAAAATAAAGAAAATTGAAAATCAAGAGAAACCCTAATTCTAAGTTGTTTTTAATTATTAATGAAAAATATTAAAGTTTAACCTAATTTACTAAATAATTAATGTACATGTTTATTTACAAAAATATTTAGTAATTAATAATAATAATAATGATGAGAAAATTATTTATTAAAAAAGAAAAGGTGAAAAAATATCAAAACCCTAATTCTACCTATTTTAATTTATTAAGAAAAAATGTTGAAATTGAAACCTAAATTAACTAAATTAATTGTTAAAGTTTATTTACAAAAATAATAATGGTGAAATTAATATTAATAAAATAAACATTTTTGATTTTTCTGTATTTTATATTATGAAAAGTTATTTTATGGAATTAAAAGAAATAATTAAAACACTAAAAAGAATTAAAAGAAAATCAAATAAAAATAAAAATGATGCAAACCATGGGGGGTATCAGGCCCCAAAAGGAGGTTTATTGAAGCATTTTGGCCCATCAGAATAAAGCCTTTTTTGACTTTCAGGAATTACATGCTTGATGGTTGACCCAGGTGTATGATGGTCTTCACGTTCTAGCCTTCAGATTGTACCTTGAAGCCACTTGTCAGGCCAGCACATGAGGATGTATGGTGAAGCCTTGAAGGAACGCTGCATAGAAACGCGTTAGGATAAAAATTATGGAGTATGTGGGGGGATCTGGGAATCGAACCCAGGTCCCAATACCTGCAGGACAACTCATCCACCAACCGAGCCAACGCGTTTCTTTGTATACATAATGGAGCGTGATTATTATATGTGAAAAAAGCAATTATTCTGAAACAAAAGAAAAACGCGCCAATTATTTGAACCTTCCTATCACATGAAGACACGTCCATCTTCTTCCTCATCTTTCCTGTAAATAGAAAGCAAATAGCGGGAGTTTTAAACCCCCACTAAATGAAGTCTGAAAAAATAGCGATTAGAACATGTTGTGATATAAAAAAGGCACGAGGTCATCAATGGATTCGTCCTGTTGTCACGAATTCAGTGGCATAGGTTTGGTGGTCTAATTTTTCCATATGAGGAAAGCCCCAATTTAGAGCTTCTGAAACCCTAAGCTTCAACCATGGCAGATTTCGTTTTAGGCAACATTAGGTCAATTAACCCATGCCAATCGCTTCAGAACATCATGATTAGTGTAGATCAACAAATAAAATACATGAATAATGCATGAAAATTAAAACACGATTATGGAAAAGTTTGTGATGAACGTGATGTTGTTCTACCAATTCTTGGAGTATGGAGACTGGAAAGTGATTGAAACACGTTCAAGGAAGTCTCAGCAAGCGTTTGGAATAGGTTTTGGGCTTTGAATCACGCTGTAGCTATGATTTCAGATTCCAAAAATTTGATGAAAATTTGCAACTTTGTTCTTAGCTTTTGAGCAGTCTTTCGTGTGTGCTTGAATAGGGTTGAGTTGTGCCTTTGTACATGAATTAAATTAGGTCAAAAAACCAAGCCCATAGTCCATGAATTAATGATTTTGATATTTGATTTCCAATCATGTAAATCCAATCTTTTTTCAATCTTTTTGCCATGAAACTCTTGCCAATTGTGAAAGATATTGCCTTTTTGAATGTGAAACGAAATCTTTAGCACATAATGAGTGAATTTTCTGCACAAAAAGATTTGAAAAGTATTATTTTATATTTTTTCATATTTAAATCTAATTAAATGAATTAATAATAATAAAAATTCAATCAATTAGTCAAAAATAAGAAAATAAATCCCTTTGAGGTCAATGGGTCGTGCATAGCCTTTGGGTAATGATTCATGAAAGAAATTGAGGCCCATTAGCATTTTTGAAGCCTTTTGTGCAAAGTTGACTTTTCAAAATTCCCAAAAATTTCCCAACTTCTCCAAGGCATATCTTGCTCAATTTTGAAGCTATGATCATGTTCTTAGACATTTTGGAAAGGTCTTGAAGTCCTCTAACCAATGCCTTTGGTCCCATGTCATTTTGATTTACCAATCCCAAGTTATGGTCTTTGACTTAAAGTGCCTTTTTGTTGACTTTTGAAAATAACCTATAATGTTGAAATTGATAACTTTTTGTGAGAGCATTTCTTGGACTTGAAGTGTGAAGATGAGTTGTAGGAAATGTCATTCTCTTCAAAATGAGCTTTGGATGGGATTTTTATGGTGACCCATGAAGAAGTTACGCCCTGGTCAATTTGCAGTTGACTTTTTTCAGCTGTCCAAAAATAGAAACTTTTGCATCTTGAGACTTTTTGAACCATGCTTTGAGAATCATGATCAAGAATTGATCAAATGATGTTTGTGGCTTCAAAATAAGATGTTGACCAAAATTTTTGACTTTTGACTGTCGAATGACCATTTTGCCCCTGCAGTGGACTGTGAAGCAATTAGGGTTTTTGACTGTGCAATTTGATGCTGTGAGTCTTGAAACTTGACATATGAATGCTTGACAATGTATGTAGGCATGTGGGACTTGATTGGACCCTTGAAAACCTCAATTTCTTTGCAAGAACCAAAACCCTAATTTTGACTGTGTTAGGAGGCAATTGGACTGTGCAACCTTTGTGAGATTTTGAACCATGATCTTGGCAAATCTTGAAGAATATGGGAGGGAAAATTTTGGGGTATAACACCCACCATGTTCATGGTGATCGAAGCCAAGGCCAACTACAACTTGTTGCTGGGAAGGGAGTGGATCCATGGCGTATGAGCGGTTCCTTCGTCAATGCACCAGCGATTAGTTTTATGGAGAGAAGATGGGATCGTGGAAAACATTGAAGCGGACCAGAGTTACTTCATGTCAGCAGTCAACTTAGTTGACAAGAGGAATTATGACAAACATCTGGCAAAGATTGCTCCTTGTGTCCCAAATGATGAAATCAACGAAACCAGGAACGCACACTACTTTATGACCCTTCGCCATGATGGCATATATTGGGATAAAAGAATAATCAGTGAAGATGAAGGAATCGAAGATACTATACAAAGACGGCCAGCAGGCTGGGAATTCGACAACCTTACTCATGACTGAGTCTTCCTTTTTCGAAAGGATTTCGGCCTATATGGCTGAGAACGAATCAAAGGCGGCCTTAGAGGCTGAAATGAATAAACTGGCTGTAAAGATGAACGAAATAAATGGGGGTAGCTCGAAAGGCTCACCCTTTGAAGGACTCGAAATAGATCAAAGGCTGGACGCCATCTATGACAAAGAACCCTTAGGCTTCGAGAGGGACCCCATAGACTCAGGTGCCAAAATGTTGGCGCAAGATCCACTCGAAGAAGTGAACTTAGGGGATGAGAACACGAAAAGAATAACCTACATAAGTGCAAAACTTAACCCAGGCCTCAAACAGGAAGTGATCGAAGTCCTCAAGAAAAACAAAGATTGCTTCGCGTGGGATTATGACGAAATGCCTGGTTTAAAGAGGGAGTTAGTGGAACATAGACTTCCAATCAAGGATGGCAAGAAGCCCATCAAGCAAACTCCTAGAAGATTCTCACCAGCGGTTCTCACAAAGATCAAAGCTGAGATCGAAAGGTTGCTGCGTTGCAGATTCATCATAACCACAAGGTATGTCGAATGGTTAGAAAATATAGTGCCTGTTATTAAGAAAAATGGTTCTCTGAGAATCTGCATAGATTTTAGGGATTTAAATACTGCAACCCCTAAAGATGAGTACTCCATGCCTGTGGCAGAAATGTTAGTAGACTCTGCTGAATGATTCGAATATTTAAGTATGTTAGATGGATACTCTGGGTACAATCAGATTTTTATTGCTGAAGAAGATGTTGCCAAGACAACATTTCGTTGCCCAGGAGCCTTAGGCACCTACGAGTGGGTGGTGATGCCTTTTGGTTTAAAGAATGTTGGGGAAACTTATCAAAGGGCAATGAATTCGATTTTCCATGATTTCATTGAAACTTTTATACAGGTGTATATTGATGATATAGTCATCAAATCGATATCTGCAGAAACCCATTTGCATCATTTGAGCCAATCATTCGAACGAATGAGAAAACATGGCTTAAAGATGAATCCCCTTAAATGTGCATTTTTTGTGCAGGCTGGAGATTTCCTTGGCTTTGTGGTTCATAAAAAAGGAATTGAGATCAACCAAAATAAAACCAAATCCATAATGGAGACGAAAGCACCTGCGTCAAAAAGGGAGCTGCAATCTTTGCTAGGGAAGATTAACTTTCTCAGAAGGTTCATTTCGAATCTGAGTGGAAGAACCCAAGCTTTCTCTCTGTTGCTTCGTTTGAAGCAAGGCCAAGCCTTTGAGTGGAACGAAGCCCATCAGGAGGCATTTGACAAGATAAAAAGCTATCTCTCTCAGCCTCCCATCTTGTTTCCACCTTCATGGGGAAAGCCCATGAGATTGTACATATCTGCCTCTGAAGTTAGTATAGGTAGTATGTTAGCACAAGAAGATAGCAATGGCATCGAAAGAGCCATATACTATTTAAGTAGAGTACTGAATGATGCAGAGACTAGATATAGCAATATAGAAAAGCTATGTCTCTGTTTGTACTTTTCTTGTATGAAACTCAAGTATTATATAAAGCCTGTTGATGTTTATGTTTCATCTCATTTCGATGTTATCAAACACATGCTTTCGAAACCAGTAATGCATAGCAGAGTTGGTAAATGGGCTTTAGCCTTAACAGAATATTCTTTGACTTTCATGCCTTTAAAAGCTGTGAAAGGCCAAGTGATTTCTGATTTCATTGTGGACCATTCATTGGTTGAACAGACTGTCATGAGTTATGTTGAATTGCAACCATGGAAATTATACTTTGATGGTTCGACCCACAGGAATGGGAGTGGTGTTGGGGTCCTTATAATTTCTCCTGAAGGAATTCCAACAAAATTCAAGTATAAATTAGATGGTCCTCGTTGCTCGAACAACGAAGCTGAGTACGAAGCGCTTATTGTTGGACTTGAAGCTTTGTTGGAATTGGGGGCAACTAGAGTCGAAATTAAAGGAGACTCAGAGTTAGTGGTCAAGAAAATAACAAAGGAGTATAAATGCATAAAGGAAAATATGATGATATACTTCGTCATAGTTAACAGGCTACTTAGAAAATTTGAATACATGGATATTCAACATATACCAAGAATAGAAAACCAAGAAGCAAATGACTTAGCACAGTTGGCTTCAGGCTATAGAGTTTCTGCCAAAAACTTTGAAGATCTGGTCGAATTAAGAGGTAGAGTTTTGGCTACTAGATTCATACCATCATATCTAGAGAGTATGAAATTGGGTTATGCTGAGAAACAGGGATTCAAAATATTAGCCATAAACACTTTATCAGATGCAGATTGGCGAAGTCCACTTGTGAGCTATTTAACAAATCCAACTTTGAATGTTGATAGGAAGATAAAATATAGAGCATTGTCATATGTCCTCATGGGGAACGAATTGTTCAAAAAGACCCAAGAAGGAGTATTACTAAAATGCCTAGGAGAAAGTGAGGCATACTTAGCATTGTCAGAAGTCCATAATGGGGCACATCAAGCAGGTCATAAAATGAAATGGTTGTTATTTTGATATGTCATGTATTGGCCCAGTATGCTCAAAGATTGTATAAACTTTGCTAAAGGTTGTGAAGAATGCCAGAAACATGCAGGGATTCAACATGCCCCTGCAAGTGAGTTGCATTCAATCATTAAACCATGGCCCTTTAGAGGATGGGCATTGGATTTAATAGGAGAAATAAATCCTGCTTCGTCTAAAGGACAAAAATATATCTTGGTAGGAATAGATTATTTTACCAAGTGGATCGAAGCAATACCATTAATAGTTGCTGATCAGGAGGCTATTATTGAGTTCATACAGAAACAAATTATCTATAGGTTCGGATTGCCAGAGAGCATAACCACAGACCAAGGTTCTGTGTTTATTGGTAGAAAGATGCAAGAATTTGCTCAAGAGATGGGGTTTAAATTACTGACATCAACGCCATATTATGCTCAAGCAAATGGTCAGGTCGAAGCAGCTAATAAAGTGATAATAGGGTTAATCAAGAAACATATTGGGAAAAAGCCAAGGAGCTGGCACAAAACTTTGGACCAAATACTATGGGCCTGTAGAACGTCTCCTAAAGAAGCTACTAACACCACACCTTTCCAACTCACATTTGGTCATGATGCAGTTGTGCCAGTAGAAATTTATCTACAATCAGTTCGAATTCAAAGACAAAACGAAATTCCAGCTGCATTATATTGGGAGATGATGATGAATGAGTTAGTTGAGTTGGATGAAGTTAGATTGCATGCATTGGAAATCCTGATGAGACAAAAGGAAAGGGTAGCAAGGGCATATAACAAAAGGGTGAAGGGGAAAGCATTCACTATTAATGACTTAGTCTGGAAAGTCATATTGCCCATGGACAAGAAAAATAAAACGTTAGGTAAATGGTCACCTCATTGGGAAGGACCTTTTTGAATAATAAAGGTATTTTCAAACAATGCATATGAAATCGAAGAGTTGATGGATGATAAACGTATCCTAAAGGTTAATGGGAAATATTTAAAGAAATATAAGCCACGCCTGCAGGAGATTCGAATAATAACAACGTAATCAAAATATCATAAAAATGCCAAAATGGTAATATGGGATTGCCAAAATGGCGTTGTTCAGATGTTACAGACAAAAACCAAATTTCAAAACTAATCAACACTAAGATTTAAAAGTAGACATTATTCTTCAATCTGGTAAAGGTACTTCGAAAAGACTCAAGCCTTTGTTGAGTAAAACGTCTTGCTCCCTCTAAGGTAGCCACTTCTCCCTTGAGTTGTTCTGCGGTTTCCATTTCTGCAAGTCCTTTGTTGAGGAGCTCTTCGAATTGGTTCCCAGAAGTATTGGTTTCGTAGGCTAATTGTTGTTCTTGAGCCTTCTTAACCTTTTGTTGAAGTTCCTGAATTTGCCTTTCCCAGAGAAGGATGGACTCAGCTCGAGCTTCATAGTCAATTTTTGCTTGCTTTAAATGCATGGCTTGATCCTCAACTTCTTGAGAGAGTTTCGAAGCATGCTCATAAGCAGCATCCATTGCAGTTCGTTTTTCTTGAACCTTTCTGGTAGCAAATTCATCTTGGAGAAGGCACCCAGTCACGTTGTCTAGCAGAGATTGAAGATCGAACAAGATAGTGCTAACTGGAAAGGAGCAGGTAGCAAGGTTGACTTTTGTAAGTAGCTCCTTCATAGTGTAGCAAGCTGTGCTATCCTGTTTGAGCACTTCGAACAAATCCACATCATTGTTCTCCTAATCCTGTTAAGAAGTACAATTCTATCATCTGTGGGCAACGGATGGCTAGTCGAACTTGTACCAGCCCTAGCAGGTGGAATATCCCTTTGAGCTAGCTTCGCCTTCATGTACCCAATTGGGTTATTTCGTCTTAAGGTAGCAAGCTCCTCGTCAGTCATTCGGGATAGAGACGGTTGAGGGAGTTCCACGCGCAAGGGAGTCACATCCATTTCGACTTCCATGGGTTTATTGGTCCCGTCACCGTCACCTTCACTCGTTTCCCGCTCATTGCCTTCTTCATTATCGTCCAGGTCCACCACTTCGATATCATCATTTTCACTGCTATTTGCATCTGACTCTGCCCCAGCAGTCGAACCATTGTTGGCATCTTCTTCCTCAGACTCTTCCTCTGTAGATTCTTCGTTTCCTTGATCAGAATCAGCTTTCTCTCCTTCAGCGTGAATGTCCTTTGGATCCTCTTGAAGGGTTTCAAGAGGGGACTTTTGAAGAGAAGTCTTTTGTAAAGTCTATGCAGATTCATAAAGCGTTGCTTCATTTGTTTCTTTTAGAGGGGGAGAAGTGCTCTAGTCATCTTGCTGCTCTGAAGCTCTAGTCAGAACCGCCATATTGGAGGACCCTTTGTTCTGCACAAGGTTGCTGGAGTCCCCTTGAGGAGAAGAGTTGATGGGAGCAGCAGTTTTCGATGGAGAAGTCGAAGTGATAAGAGCTGGATTCAAAATGTCCTACAGAGGCAAAGAATATTAAGAGCATGCACCAAGGTAATGAATAATTATTTTGTCAAAGATTAGAGTTCAATTTACCTGTGGACTCTCAGAAGAGAGGTTGCTAGCTATATGTTCCAACATTACGTTGGAGGTCGAAGATGGATTTTTGGATTTAGTTGAGGGAGCAGCATCTCTGGAATCGAGTCCAGAGACACTAGTTGGTACAACACTTTTGGAAATTTCCTTCTTCTGCTTCTTCTTCGAAGCAGTTGGTGAATTCCCTCCAGCATTGGGATCCTTCCCAGTAGTGTTTGTTTTTCTCTTCTTTGGAGTGGTTGGCGGGAGTTTGTTAGTCTGAAAAGATTTGAACAATAAGTTAGATACAAAGCATGAACCATTAGTGTATTTGAAACATCAAGTCTAATTGATTACCTGTGGAGTTGGAGCACTGGTTATTACTGGTGTTGTTGTTGTGGTTGTTGCAGTAGTTGTTGTTGGTTTCGATAGAGTCACATTATCAATGGTTTCGACAGATGCCTGAGAGGCGCTTCCCTCTTTTGACTTTGAAGCAGCAGTCTTTATCCTGATGGCTGAAAATCGAAACAATTAAGGCAAAGGTTAAAAATGTAGAAAGTGAGAAACATTTGGGATTTTCCCAAGCATTCGCACCTGCGCCTTGATCAGATTTAATCGACATGGCAGAAAGGTCATAGCGAAGATGTCCTGGGAAATCGTGGAGCCAATGTCGAGCCCATGTCACAGTCTCAGATGGCTTTGGTTTCTTTTGAAGATATTTGAACATTTCTTTGCAAGTGAACCACCAAGGGTATGGAGGAAACCAAGCCAGAGCCAGTTCTGAGGTAGGCAATCTAGGAAATTTAGGTGGATGCATTTCGAATTCCAACCTATACTTATCCTCAGGTGACAACCCTGAAGGAAGTTTTAACTTAGAAATATTTTCTTTGAATTTTTCCTTCAAGGTCTCAGCCGCTTGATGTATAGTGGATTCCAAGTGTGTGGGATCATAAGTAGTTTCGAAATAATTTTGAAAAGCCCTAATCTCTTTGGCATGAGTGAACATACCTTTCTTGGATTGTACCTGCACATCGAACGCATCAGTTAGTTTCTGCTGAATAGTGAGGGTATCGAACATATAAGACTGATAGAACTTTGTCCACCACTCCAGAAAACCCTTTGCTGTGAGGTGTGTAGGTTCGAAAGATATTAGTTCAAAGTGGGCGAAGCCTTGGTATTGTTCCTGTTGTAGTTTGGCTTCTCTTGCCTTGAAGGTTCGCCCAGAGGTGATGGCACTTTCTGTTTGGAATAGGGGTTCAGGGATTAGTTGGCATAAGCCAAATTGTCTCGAAACGAAGTTGGGTTGGTAAGAAAAAAGGAAGATTTGATTCTTAGCAGGAGTAATTTGTGAGGAGATTAATCTGGGAAGCAAAAAGGCTTTCCATACATCTTGAATTTCTTTGCTTTTGATTGCTTCTGAGAGAGCCATGGTGAACCATGATGGTCCATGAGTCCTTGAGGCAAAGGGCGCCATGGTCTCTTCGAATTTGTGTCTCTTGGAGAAGATCATTATGTATTTGGAAAAGAGAACTTTGAAGTCATCCTTATCATCGTTTGGGGTAAGTCTTCGCAGCCTAGTGCCTTCGATGATTCGATCCGCTATTTCCGGATCTTGTTCAGCAATAGTATTGGCAGTTGATAGTGAAGGTTCAAACATGGCATTAAGCCATAACTGGAGTAACCAGAAAGGGCCAACTAGCAGGATGTTTTTGGAGGTGTGAGATTTCAAACTTGAGACAGCTGATCTTAAACTTTCATAAAGATCAACAAGTAGCAGTTCGCTTAAACACACCCTCCGATTCTCATGTAAATCTCTAGCTAGAGGAATAAACCTGCTGGCTACCTGTAGGGACCTGCTGCAAAAGACATACCTTGATAACCATAAGGTAAGGAAAGCAATGTGTTCTACATCTGACACACTGTCTCCTTCAGTGTGATAGTGGCCAATGAACTTTGAAAAACTGGCTAACTTGACTTCGAAGTCAATGATACTCGAATGCTCTTCATTGTCAGGAATGTAGGTTTCTCCTATTAGTGATAACCCAGTAATGGCTGCTATGTCAAAAAAGGTGGGTGTAATCATTCCACCAGGGAGATGGAAAGTGTTATAGGTACTGTCCCAAAAATATAAGGACGCGAATAATAATGGGTGGCTATAGGTAAAGCCTGGTTTCGATAGTTTAATCAAGTTATAAATGCCTAATTCCTCCCATTGCTGGGATTTCTTAGCTTCTACTTTAGTAAACCAGTTGTGGTAGGCTGTGTCAGAGGTGGGGCAAGATCGAAATGGTTTGAATTTACTCTTCACATAATCTAGCACAAAAGGGTCCTTAGGGGGAATGATTGGATTTTCCACGGTGGTCGAATCAGAAGACTCCTCTGTCTTGGGGGTATCCATTTTATTAAACAAAGGTTTAAAATTATAGCAAACAGGGAAAATTTTTCTGGTATCTTTTAAGATTTCAAAAACTGTAAGAGGGCCCATTAAAGCTAACCTCTTGCCAGCGGCGTTAGTGGGAATTAGTACCTGGGATGCGTAGAGCATTTCCTTCTCTTTTGAGATCATCTGGGGAATAAGCACAGACTGACCTTGGTAGGTGCCAACCTTGCTTTCCATTGTGGTTCCTGTGTTCTTTCCTTTCTTTTTGGAAGCTTTTTTTAGTTGAGATGAAGTTGAAGAAGACATTGTTTGAAGAGTATTGGAAGTTTTAGGGTTTCGGTGAGAAGAGAGGAAGAAAAGATTCAGAATGTGGGAAGAAAAATAAAAGACTAAGTTGATGGGTTTTTATAGTGTGGAAGTTTAAACATCCACTGAGTAAGGTTGTGATACGTGGTAGTCGTGGGTTGGTTTGAGAAGGAGGTGGTGTAAAAGTTAATATTGGTAATAAGCGTGATTGAATAATAATCATTATTTTGTAACTGCACCATGCTGTGAAATGGTTCAAGGCGGTTAAGGAATCTGAAAAGCGTCGTGATTGACGTGACTGGAGTCATATGCAATAAATGTTACGATGATTCAAAGGTCGCATCAAAATCTTGCGTATATGTTTAAAATAAGTATTTCTCAAAGGAATCGAAATACATATTTTAAAGGGGCATTTTGTTGGCTGAAGATTTTGATGATATTATTCAAAGCGAAGCAAGTTGGATGTTTCGATCGAAATAAAGCAAGATGTCATGTTTCGAAATGGTAGAAGCAGTGCTTCGAATGGGCATGTCAAAACTCTGAGCTTCGAGTGACAGTTATGGGGATATATTCAAAGAAGTCTCGAAATGGTAATAAGGCTGTGTCCAAGAAATGAGTTCAAAACGAAGAGTGCCAAAACATTTGAAATTCAAACGCAAGCGGGATGTTCGAAATTTAAAATATATGCGCTGGAGCATTCGAAGACGCGTGGAAGCTAGAGGAGGGCATTGCTTTGCATGTTCTGAACGTGGCAGAATCTTATAGCATGACCGTTATGGTCGAAGTAGTATAAATAGAAGTCTTAGCATTAGGATTTCGTGTGTCATATCTATTGTACAAAAATTTAGTAAACATTCAAAATACCACATGGCTAGGGAAACGAATGCAAGAACAATGTACGTATGATAACACCAAGTGTTTATGATTCAATAAAACTCTTTATCATTTCCAGTCTTTTCCTCTATCTTCATGTCAATATCATTCAAAAGCCTTTACATTAAAATATTTTCATTCGAAGTCTTTTACTGATGTCTTACATTTAAATGTTTTCTTTCCATTTCAAATCCTTTACTTTCAGAAACTTTTGTATACTTCATGCCTTTATCTTCATGCTTTTATCATTCGAATACCTTTTTCATTTAAAGTCATTTTACTGATTTCTTGCATTTAAACGCTTTCTTTATATTTCGAGTCTTTTACATTCCAGAGAATCTTTTACATTACATGCTTTTATATTTCGAAGTCATTTACTTGTCTTTTCTGCAGTTTTTACATGTCTTTGCAATTTAACTTTATTCATGCAATTTAGTTTCGCGCGCATTTACTTGATCACGCCTTTAGATCTTTAATAGATTAATCGAAGTAAGTTAAACACCTACACAACATTCTAAATACCAACCATGAATATCAGTTCTATAATGAGAATTATCCAAATGACCAATACATCCTAGGATCAATCTAGTCGATCCTGCAAGTTACCAGAGAGATTAAATAACAGTCATTAAGATTATTTGTTAGTTTGGAGGACTAGCGGTTGTTTACCAGAAATCACTGTAAACAACAACAGAAGATAAACAAAGTCTTTCGATTGGCATGAACAAGGTGTCTTTCGATTGGCATTTGGACAGGCTTCAATTGAGCGCCTAACCTCCTCCAAGCTTTCCTCAAATTTCCATGCTTCGATTGAAGCCTTGGCCTTCTGCTTGTTTGTTGTATACAAGTTTCAACTGGGTATGTGGTTCCTTTGAAACAGCCTCTTTCGATCCAAGAGGGAAGGGCTCCTGTTAGTGCTCCTTCGATTGCACCATTGGCTTTGCATGCTGGCTTGATTCATAATGCAATGGCTACCTACATGCAAGTTGGATTCCTGCTTCGTTTGGGAATTTGGTTTCTTTTGAACAAACTTAATTCTTGCTTCGATTGGGCATTTGTTGTCTTTGGAGCAAGCTTGATTCCTGATTCGACTAGGAAAATTATGCCTCTGTGCGTGCCTTCAGTGCACAAAGCAAGAACTTCTCCAAAATGGCCTTCGATTCATAAAGCTTCCACCAGGAAAAAGAACCTTCTCACTGGTCTTCGACTCACAAGGCAAAAGACCCCTCTCACTGGTCTTCGTTTCACAAGGCAAAGACCCCCTCTTCAGCTTGCCTTCAGCACATAAGGCCAAGAATCCTCCAGGTTTGCCTTTGATCCACCAGACCAAAAGCTTATTTCGATTTGTCTGGCAAAAAAAGTTGCCTTCAACCCACAAGGCACTGGCTACCGTTGTGCCAGCTTCGCCTAGGAAATGGCCTCCTCTACGCCTGCTTTGACTTGATTCATGCTAGCATCCACAAGACATATGTTTCCTTTGTGCCAGCTTCGATTGGGCAATGACCCCATTTTAAACAATTGTATGCACTTCAACACGCGTGATAAACATTCGAAGGACACACCTTGGTGGCCCATTCGAAGAGGGTACAAAGCATACATAGAAAATCCATTCAAAAGAGCCAGTCAAAAGAGGCAACTTGAGGCCAATCGAAGGGCAGGGGTTGAAGGCGTTCGAAAGAGGGAAGTATGTCCAGGTTCATTCAAATTCAAAAAAAGACAAGTTTCAATGACTTTTGCAACATTACAAAACACCATTCATGGCTTTGAAAACACTTGTTTATGATTGTTTAAATCTTTGTTCTCTTGTCCCCTTCGTTCCCTCTATATAAAGAAAATACTAACAAGCTCCAAAGGAGGCTGGACACAACAAGAGGGAGAGTCACACGAAATCAAAAACATATTCTTAGAGGTTTTCCTGAAGCTTTTCCAATCATCCCCAACCCTTAAGCAAGTATCCCCATATCCAGAAGTGCCAAAATCAAAGTAATCCTTAAACAAGGGTATCCACGCTTGAAGCCACATATTCATACATCACCCTTGGTAAGAATGGGTAAAAATATCAAACTTACATTTGCACGACATATTAGTATTTGTAGCTTATTCGATCTGTATTTAAGATTAAGGACCTGGGTTCGACACCCAGGTCTCCATTTGTTTTGTTGTTAACACTTGCTGCAGATATAGCCTGAATAAACCCAACACGTGCAGGATCGAAGGACATGGGTTCGATACCCAGGTCATGCACTTTGTTTTGCTAACACATCTTTGCAGATTCAGTGTCCTCACAGGTGATCCTCCAGGCCTTTCCAGCAACACCCTCTGGATTGAAAGCCACATCATGTCATTGGATCAAAGAAAATAACACCCTTCACAAAATCGAAAGGCAACTTTATTCCTCTGAATCGAAGCCCCCATGTCTCCCTGCAATCGAAAGATCCCCCATTTTGTATTTTTACTTTTGTTTTCATTTCTTTATTGACTTCCTTTTTTATTATTTTTAACATTAAAATCAAAATCACAAAAAACATTAGGATAGTTTTTATTAATCAAATTAATTTGTAAATTAATTAATTATTTTAACCTTTTCCTTAATTTAAAATTAAATAGACTTAAGTTTTATTTTCTTTTATAAATAAAAAAACAAACAAAAAGATTTCTTTCCCTTAGGATTTAGACGTCCATTTTAATTTGTTTGCGCATTTACGTATTCTCGTATTTTTCATCTTATTGTAACTGCTTCCTAGTCTGTAATAGTAACTAGGACTTTACTTTTCGCATTTTTATAGTACCTCTCACAAAGCTATGTAATAGCGTATATTTGATTTATGCACTTTAAATTCATGTATATATATATTAACTGTTAGTAGTTAGGCTTGTATGGAAAGACTAATAATCAAATGCTAGCAAACTTAACAAAAAGACAAAAATAACTGAACATAATACACTTGCACATATACACCTCTAGAGTACTCCACTTTGGTTGCCTTTAAAAATAAAATAGTCATGAGACAGGGACGCTTTAGCAAAGACTCATAAATCAAAAGATCATAGTCCTTCGATGACCCTACAGTTGCCTTTCGGCAAATGATCTAGTCCCTAAACAGAAATTGCTAAAGCGTCTCTACATTGTTACCTTTATGACAGTATGTCCCATAGAATGTCCCTCATACATCCAATGATGAGGCTTCTTATCAATCAATAGTAAGATAGAAACATCTAAAGGATAAGGAAAAGAATATTAGACCTTTTTGAGTAGGTATAATGCTCCTAGTTGCTCGCTTGATCACAACAACAAAAATCATTTTTACACATACACTTACAATTGAAACATTTTCAAAAGTCAAAGTCCTTTGTACGCATTCTTATAGAGACGAGAATCATTACAAAGACACTTTTCAAAATCACTTTCAAAAACATATTCCACAAGCACCTTTTTTGAACTATTTTTAAAAACCAACACTTTGTACGCGTTCTTATAAAGACGAGAACCATTACAAAGACATTTTCAAAATATTTTCAAACCTACACCACAAAGCATATTTTCAAACAAAAGCAAAGTGAACTAGCAAGCAACTAAGAGCACGTAGATAACTACGGATGGAAAGGGTGTTAACACCTTCCCTTTCCATAATCCACCCCCCTTACTCAGAAAATTCTCGAAAAGGTCTTTTTCAGTTCTTTTTACCCTTTCCTTAATTTGGATAAAAGAAAATTCGGTGGCGACTCTTGCTTACCGCAACATTTGCAAACACAAATGCAAAAAAACCAGTATTAAACAGTCGGTTCTGCCACCGTATCACACACACCTTACATGACTTTTCAGGCTTCTTGATTGTAAGAATTCCATGTACTAGATTCTTTGATTTCAGATGCCCTAAACTTTTGAAATTCAGATGACCAAATCTTTTGTACCACAAGTCACTCTCCTTGACAACACTTGTTGCACTAAGACATTCAGAGTTTGCAATTCTAACATTCACCTTGAATGTTCTGTTCTTTCCCTGTTTTGACTCCATAATCAGCTTATAATTAGTCACACAGCTTCAGAAGATTGTCCTTCATGGTAACTGAAAAAACTTTCTCAACCAGTTGTCCCACACTCATCAGATTGCTTTTCATGCGAGGTACATACCATACATTCTGAATCATTACTGTTTTCCCATTGTTTAGAATGATTCTGAGATTTCCCATACCTTATGCATTTATTTATTTATCATCAGCACATCTGATATTTGTACTCTTCCCAAAGTCAAAATCAACCAACCACTTCTTGTTTCCAGTAAGATGATTTGAACACCCTGTGTCCATATACCACCATTCTGATGAATTCAGATCATCAGGTTCAGAAGCCAACAATAGCAGAGGTTCATCATCAGACTCTCCTCTTGCTATATTTTTTCTTCTGACTTCCTTTCTTTGTTTAACCAGCAATCTTTGGCATAATGACCAAAGTTCCTACAACAGTAACACTGAACATTCTTCTTGTCAGACTTCTCATTTCCCCTCTAGACATTCTTCTTCTTATCAGAGTTTGAAGCTTCTGACCTTTGACCATTATTAGTTTTCTTTATGGCTTTTGACCAAGTCTGCTTCTGATGTTTCTTACCAAAAGTTACTGTCAGAGCCTGTTGCTCTACTTTCCTCTTAGAAGTTCTCACAGTCATACACAACTCATGCGCCTCTAGACTACTTTGCTGCTCTTCAACTCTCATGGTGCTCAGATCTTTGGAATATTCAATTGCTACCACAATGTAATCAAACTGAGAAGTTAAAGATCTCAAGATCTTCTCAATGATTACTTGTTCAGAAAGGGTTTCTCCACAAGCTTTCATCTCATTAGTGATCAGAATCACTCTAGAGATGTACTCAGAAACCTTCTCGTTGTCTTTCATATTGAGATTCTCATATTGCTTTCTGAGATACTGAAGCTTCACCTTTTTCACTGATGCATCACCACCGTAACATCTGACCAGTGTGTCCCATGCAGCCTTCGCTGTTTCAGAATCAGCAATCTTCTCAAACACATTAGCATCCACACATTGATTGATGTAGAACAACGCCTTATGATCTTTCTTCCTCAGCGTCTTCTGAGCTATCTTCTATGCCTCTGTTGCGTCTGCTTCTAACGGATTATAGTCATCAGTGACAAGATCTAACACATCTTGAGAACCAAATAACACGCGCATCTGGATTTTCCAATGATTCCAGTTTTTGCCATCAAATACTGGAAGCTTGGAATGAATATCACCGTCGTTCCCGTTCATCTTCTACCTTGTGCAATTTACACAGAAACTCAATGAAAAAACAATGTTTCCCAAATTCCAGAGTTTCTAACCAGGAGCTCTGATACCAATTATTGGTGCACAAGGAAGATAAAAGGCAAAATAAATATTTACTGACAACTTCAAAATAAGGATTTACAATGAATTATAATAACCTACTTCACTAGGCTATTTATACACAAAATTAAATCTAAAATATATCTTCTAACTAAGATATAAGAAGATCTAATATATATATATATATATATATATATATATATATATCTTCTAACAAAGATATAAACAATCTAAAAGATATTCCTAAATATAAATTAATATCTAATTAATTATAAAATCTAAATTAATTCTAACACTAACGAGTTGGCGGGCCGACCCATCAATTTTTAATTTTTTTAATTTTTTAATTTAATTTTTTTTAATTATTACCAAAGAGGTCGATAAATTTTTTTTTTAACAACGCATAATAGAACTTCAAGAAGTCTTAAGTCCAAACAATTCAAAAAATTTGATAAATAAAGACCAATACAACAAAAAAAAAATTAAAATAAATAAACAATACATATCATCTTAATCCTATTTAAAAACTAACTACTAAAATAATTCAATTTAGAATTTAAACAAAACCAACAATGATAATAATAAAATTGCATAAAACATCACAATGCATAAAATAGTAATGCGTACTGAACTTTCTCACTGTTTACATTACATAGACTCTTATATTTACCGATTCTTTAATAGTTAAATCCTAAATTTGTCACACATACACACTAATCAAATCTTTTCTTTTCATAAAATCAATATCTATTTCTAAAGAAAATATCTGAGCTAATATATTGAAACTTAATAATTATGCATGTCATACATTTGTTCTTTTATTTCAATTATTTTCAATGAACGCATGTATTAGAAAGTTATAGAAAGAACATTATAATTATAATTCAATTTGTCTGTATAATAATTTATAATACAATTCTAAGAGATAAGTGTTGTTTTATAATTAAAGTTGTTTTTAATTCTTAATAAAAAGAGTAAAAGTTTTAACAAAAAGCCCGCGAAAAAAATTTGCATCGGCCCACTTTTTAAGCGGGTTAGGCGGGGCGGGCTAACTTAAAGTACCGAGCCAAAAATCTCAGCTCAGTCCGCCAAAAATGGCAGGTCAAACGGGCCAACCCGATGGGCCCACCCATATATATATATATATATATATATATATATATATATATATATATATATATATATATATATATATATATATATGATATTAGTCCGGGGTGATTGTGAGGTGTTATACCCCTCACTAAATTCAAAAGTTGTTTGGGAATATACCCCTCGCAAACAACAAATTAGAAAACAAAATAAAAAACAAAGGCGTGGGGATATCCGTCGCTATATTTGAAGAGGAAATTTCGAATTTTGAAAATTTTACCCGCTTTACATTTAGCGAGGGGTAAAATATCACAAAATTACATTGTATTAATTGTTTGGGATAATCTCTTACAAATTGCCACTAGTATCCAGGCTGTCAGAAAGTCTTTTGTAATTTGCGAGGGGCAACCCTAGCCAATTCAGAATATTTTAATTGCGTGGTGCACTCCCTCGTTAATTATTCTGCTATATATAGTCAACTCACCTCTTCATGTGCAGGCGTGCAGTCTGCGTTGGGAATAGAAGTTGCAGTTTGCGAGGGGACAGTCCTTGGCAATTAGTAACCGTTAGATTTGTCACGGATACCCCCTCACCAATTTTTATATATATCTCATTCGTTTTCATTTTTACCATATTTTTCCTCTCTCTGAATAAACTTACCGTATCCTCTTCTCCACATTCTTCTTCTATTTCAATAAAACTATCAATATTTCATCTTCATCTTCAAATCTTCATCTAAAACTTCATATGTTTAACGTAATTATATATATATATATATTATATATATATATATATATATATATATATATATATATATATATATATATATATATATATATATATATATATATATATATATATATATATATATATATATATATATATATATATATATATATATATATATATATATATATATATATATATATATATATATATATATATATATATATATATATATATGATTTTATGTCTAATTTATATTATTTTATTTATATAACATATTTATTAATAATTTTAATTTTTGATTTTTAATTTCAAGTTTTATTGTTATCATCTAAAGCTACTAAGGAATTCAAATTTAAAGTGTTCATCTCCAAGGTACATCTAAAAAAAATAATGTTCTATTTATTTATTAAAATGAGTTGTTGTGATATAATTGTTGTGAAATATTTTTTTGAAATATTGTTTATTAACTGTTTAAAAATAATTAAAAAATAATATATTTTTTTAATAATTTATTTTAAAAAACAAAATAAATAACCTAGTAAAAACTGTGTTTAAAAATATTTTTGTGAAGTATTATAATTTTAAAAAAAAATATTACAAAACAGTTTAAGAATAGTAGTTAAAAAACAATTTAAATATATAATTTAAATTAGAATGTTTTTTAATACGATTTTTTAAAAAACAGTTTTATAAATCTATGACAAATCCATTAAAATATATATTTTAAAAA
>CATIWC010003445.1:0-23151 GCA_948472305.1 Vicia faba
CAAATCTTAGGATACTTCATCACTAAGAAACTAGTTAAAATACTATTACTTAATGACACATATTCCATATACATTTGAAATAATTCAAATTATCTAATGAGTCTCGATAGTATAATTATTCACCATATTCATATTGTATTATGGTATAATAGATGTAAACATTTTCAGTATTTTCTAATTCTACATCACCAAATCTTAGGTTACTTAATCACTAAGAAACTAAGTTAAATACTATTACTTAATGACACATATTCCATATACATTGAAATAATTCAATTATTTAATGAGTCTCGATAGTATATCTATCCACCATATTCATAGTATTATGGTATAATAGATGTAAACAGTTTCAGTATTTTCTAATTCTCCATCACCAAATCTTAGGATACTTCATCACTAAGAAACTAAGTTAAAAGACTATTACTTAATGAAAAATATTCCATATACATTTGAAATAATTCAAATTATCAACGAGTCTCGATAGTATAATTATTCACCATATTCATATTGTATTTTGGTATAACAGATGTAAACATTTCAGTATTTTCCTTCTTTTCCATCACCAAATTTTAGGTTAGTTTATCACTAAGAAACTAAGTTAAAATACTATTAATTAATGACACATATTCCATATACATTTGAAATAATTCAAATTATCTAATGAGTCTCGATAGTATATTTTATTCACCATATTCATATTGTATTTAATGTATAATACATGTAAACAGTTTCAGTATTTTCTAGTTTTCCATCACCAAATCTTAGGTTACTTCATCACTAAGAAACTAAGTTAAAAGACTATTACTTAATGACACATAATCCATATACATTTGAAATATTTCAAATTATCTAATGAGTCTCGATAGTATATTTATCCACCATATTCATATTGTATTATGTATAATAGATGTAACATTTTCAGTATTTTCCTTCTTCTCCATCACCAAATTTTAGGTTACTTCTTCCCAAAGAAACTATGTTAAAAGACTATTACTTAATGACAAATATTCCATATACATTTGAAATAATTCAAATTATCTAACGAGTCCTCGATTGTATATTTATTCACCTATTCATATTGTATTTTTGTATAATAGATGTAAACAATTTCAGTATTTTCCTTCTTTTCCATCACCAAATTTAAGGTTACTTCTTCACCAAGAAACTACGTTAAAAGACTATTACTTAATGACACATATTATATATACATTTGAAATAATTCAAATTATCTAATGAGTCTCGATAGTATATTTATCCACCATATTCATATTGTATTATGGTATAATAGATGTAAACAATTTCAGTATTTTCCTCTTCTCCGTCACCAATTTTAGGTTACTTCTTCACTAAGAAACTAAGTTAAAAGACTATTACTTAATGACACATATTCCATATACATTTGAAATAATTCAAATTATCTAATGAGTCTCGATAGTATATTTATTCACCATATTCATAGTGTATTAGGTATAATAGATGTAAATAGTTTTAGTATTTTCTAATTCTCCATCACCAAATCTTAGATACTTCATCACTAAGAAACTAGTTAAAAGACTATTACTTAATGACTCATATTCCATATACATTTGAAATAATTCAAATTATCTAATGAGTCTCGATAGTATATTTATTCACCATATTCATATTTTATTATGGTATAATAGATGTAAACAGTTACAGTATTTCTAATTCTCCATCACCAAATTTTAGGTTACTTCATCACTAAGAAACTAAGTTAAAAGACTATTACTTAATGACGCATATTCATATACATTTGAAATAATTCAAATTATCTAATGAGTCTCGATAGTATATTTACCCACCATATTCATATTGTATTATGGTATAATAGATGTAAACATTTTCAGTATTTTCTAATTCTCCAACACCAAATCTTAGGTTACTTCATCACTAATAAACTAAGTTAAAAGACTATTACTTAATAACACATATTCCATATACATGTGAAATAATTAATATTATCTAATGAGTCGCGTTAGTACATTTATCCACCATATTCATATTGTATTATGGTATAATAGATGTAAACAATTTCTGTATTTTCCTTCTTCTCCATCACCAAATTTAGGTTACTTCGTCACTAAGAAACTAAGTTAAAGACTAGTACTTAATGACACATATTCCATATACATTTGAAATAATTCAAATTATCTAATGAGTCTCGATAGTATATTTATCCACCATATTCATATTGTATTATGTATAATAGATGTAAACAATTTCAGTATTTTCTAATTCTCCATCACCAAATCTTAGGATACTTCATCAATAAGAAACTAATTTAAAAGACTATTACTTAATGACACTTATTCCATATACATTTGAAATAATTCAAATTATCTAATGAGTCTCATAGATATTTATCCACCATATTCATATTGTATTATGGTGTATAGATGTAAACAGTTTCAGTATTTTTCTTCTTCTCCATCACCAAACCTTAGGTTACTTCATCACTAAGAAACTAAGTTAAAAGACTATTACTTAATCACACATATTCCATATACATTGGAAATAATTCAAATTATCTAATGAGTCTCGATAGTATATTTATCCACCATATTCATATTGTATTATGGGTAATAGATGTAAACAGTTTAAGTATTTTCCTTCTTCTCCATCACCAAACCTTAGGTTACTTCATCACTAAGAAACTAAGTTAAAAGACTATTACTTAATGACACATATTCCATATACATTTGAAATAATTCAAATTATCTAATGAGTCTCGATAGATATTTATCCATCATATTCATATTGTATTATGGTATAATAGATGTAACACATTTCAGTATTTCTAATTCTACATCACCAAATCTTAGGATACTTCATCACTAAGAAACTAAGTTAAAATACTATTACTAAATGACACATATTCCATATACATTTGAAATAATTCAAGTTATCTATTGAGTCTCGATAGTATAATTATTCACCATATTCATATTGTATTATGGTATCATAGATGTAAACAGTTTCAGTATTTTCTAATTCTACATCACCAATCTTAGGTTACTTCATCACTAAGAAACTAAGTTAAAATACTATTACTTAATGACACATATTCCATATACATTTGAAATAATTCAAATTATCTAATGAGTCTCGATAGTATATCTATCCACCATATTCATATTGTATTATGGTATAATAGATGTAACAGTTTCAGTATTTTCTAATTCTCCATCACCAAATCTTAGGATACTTCATCACTAAGAAACTAAGTTAAAAGACTATTACTTAATGACTATATTCCATTAACATTTGAAATAATTCAAATTATCTAATGACACTCGATAGTATATTTATCCACCATATTCATATTGTATTATGGTATAATAGATGTAAACAATTTCAGTATTTTCCTTCTTTTCCATCACCAAATTTTAGGTTACTTCTTCACTAAGAAACTAAGTTAAAAGACTATTACTTAATGACACATATTCCATATACATTTTAAATAATTCAAATTATCTAATGAGTCGCAATAGTATATTTATCCACCATATTCATATTGTATTATGGTGTAATAGATGTAAACAGTTTCAGTATTTTCCTTCTTCTCCATCACCAAACCTTAGGATACTTCTTCACCAAGAAACTAAGTTAAAAGACTATTACTTAATGACACATATTATATATACATTTGAAATCATTCAAATTATCTAATAAGTCTCGATAGTATATTTATCCACCATATTCATATTGTATTATGGTATAATAGATGTAAACAATTTCAGTATTTTCCTTCTTCTCCATCACCAAATTTTAGGTTACTTCTTCACTAAGAAACTAAGTTAAAAGACTATTACTTAATGACACATATTCCATATACATTTGAAATAATTCAAATTATCTAATGAGTCTCGATAGTATATTTATTCACCATATTCATATTGTATTATGGTATAATAGATGTAAACAGTTTCAGTATTTTCTAATTCTCCATCACCAAATATTAGGTTATTTCATCACTAAGAAACTAAGTTAAAAGACTATTACTTAATGACACATATTCCATATACATTTGAAATAATTCAAATTATCTAATGAGTCTCAATAGTATATTTATTCACCATATTCATATTGTATTATGGTATAATACAAGTAAACAGTTTCAGTATTTTCTAATTCTCCATCACCAAATCTTAGGTTACTTCATCACTAAGAAACTAAGTTAAAAGACTATTACTTAATGACACATATTCCATATACATTTGAAGTAATTCAAATTATCTAATGAGTCCCGATAGTATATTTATCCACCATATTCATATTGCATTATGGTATAATAGATGTAAACAGTTTCAGTATTTTCTAATTCTCCATCACCAAATCTTAGGATACTTCATCACTAAGAAACGAAGTTAAAAGACTATTACTTAATGACACATATTTCATATACATTTGAAATAATTCAAATATCTATGAGTCTCGATAGTATATTTATTCACCATATTCATGTTGTATTATGGTATAATAGATGTAAACAATTTCAGTATTTTCCTTCTTTTCCATCACCAAATTTTAGGTTACTTCTTCACCAAGAAACTAAGTTAAAAGACTATTACTTAATGACACATATTATATATACATTTAAAATAATTCAAATTATCTAATGAGTCTCGATAGTATATTTATCCACCATATTCATATTGTATTATGGTATAATAGATGTAAACAATTTCAGTATTTTCCTTCTTCTCCATCACCAATTTTAGGTTACTTCTTCACTAAGAAACTAAGTTAAAAGACTATTACTTAATGACACATATTCCATATACATTTGAAATAATTCAAATTATCTAATGAGTCTCGATAGTATATTTATCCACCATATTCATATTGTATTATGGTATAATAGATGTAAACAATTTCAGTATTTTCTAATTCTCCATCACCAAATCTTAGGATACTTCACCACTAAGAAACTAAGTTAAAATACTATTACTTAATGACACATATTCCATATACATTTGAAATAATTCAAATTATCTAATGAGTCTCGATAGTATAATTATTCACCATATTCATATTGTATTATGGTATAATAGATGTAAACAGTTTCAGTATTTTCTAATTCTACATCACCAAATCTTAGGTTACTTAATCACTACGAAACTAAGTTAAAATACTATTACTTAATGACACATATTCCATATACATTTGAAATAATTCAAATTATTTAATGAGTCTCGATAGTATATCTATCCACCATATTCATATTGTATTATGGTATAATAGATGTAAACAGTTTCAGTATTTTCTAATTCTCCATCACCAAATCTTAGGATACTTCATCACTAAGAAACTAAGTTAAAAGACTATTACTTAATGAAAAATATTCCATATACATTTGAAATAATTCAAATTATCAAACGAGTCTCGATAGTATAATTATTCACCATATTCATATTGTATTTTGGTATAACAGATGTAAACAATTTCAGTATTTTCCTTCTTTTCCATCACCAAATTTTAGGTTAGTTTATCACTAAGAAACTAAGTTAAAATACTATTAATTAATGACACATATTCCATATACATTTGAAATAATTCAAATTATCTAATGAGTCTCGATAGTATATTTATTCACCATATTCATATTGTATTAATATATAATACATGTAAACAGTTTCAGTATTTTCTAGTTTTCCATCACCAAATCTTAGGTTACTTCATCACTAAGAAACTAAGTTAAAAGACTATTACTTAATGACACATATTCCATATACATTTGAAATAATTCAAATTATCTAATGAGTCTCGATAGTATATTTATCCACCATATTCATATTGTATTATGGTATAATAGATGTAAACAATTTCAGTATTTTCCTTCTTCTCCATCACCAAATTTTAGGTTACTTCTTCCCAAAGAAACTAAGTTAAAAGACTATTACTTAATGACACATATTCCATATACATTTGAAATAATTCAAATTATCTAACGAGTCTCGATTGTATATTTATTCACCATATTCATATTGTATTTTTGTATAATAGATGTAAACAATTTCAGTATTTTCCTTCTTTTCCATCACCAAATTTAAGGTTACTTCTTCACCAAGAAACTACGTTAAAAGACTATTACTTAATGACACATATTATATATACATTTGAAATAATTCAAATTATCTAATGAGTCTCGATAGTATATTTATCCACCATATTCATATTGTATTATGGTATAATAGATGTAAACAATTTCAGTATTTTCCTTCTTCTCCGTCACCAATTTTTAGGTTACTTCTTCACTAAGAAACTAAGTTAAAAGACTATTACTTAATGACACATATTCCATATACATTTGAAATAATTCAAATTATCTAATGAGTCTCGATAGTATATTTATTCACCATATTCATATTGTATTATGGTATAATAGATGTAAATAGTTTTAGTATTTTCTAATTCTCCATCACCAAATCTTAGGATACTTCATCACTAAGAAACTAAGTTAAAAGACTATTACTTAATGACTCATATTCCATATACATTTGAAATAATTCAAATTATCTAATGAGTCTCGATAGTATATTTATTCACCATATTCATATTTTATTATGGTATAATAGATGTAAACAGTTACAGTATTTTCTAATTCTCCATCACCAAATTTTAGGTTACTTCATCACTAAGAAACTAAGTTAAAAGACTATTACTTAATGACGCATATTTCATATACATTTGAAATAATTCAAATTATCTAATGAGTCTCGATAGTATATTTACCCACCATATTCATATTGTATTATGGTATAATAGATGTAAACATTTTCAGTATTTTCTAATTCTCCAACACCAAATCTTAGGTTACTTCATCACTAATAAACTAAGTTAAAAGACTATTACTTAATAACACATATTCCATATACATTTGAAATAATTCAAATTATCTAATGAGTCTCGATAGTATATTTATCCACCATATTCATATTGTATTATGGTATAATAGATGTAAACAATTTCAGTATTTTCCTTCTTCTCCATCACCAAATTTTAGGTTACTTCGTCACTAAGAAACTAAGTTAAAAGACTATTACTTAATGACACATATTCCATATACATTTGAAATAATTCAAATTATCTAATGAGTCTCGATAGTATATTTATCCACCATATTCATATTGTATTATGGTATAATAGATGTAAACAATTTCAGTATTTTCTAATTCTCCATCACCAAATCTTAGGATACTTCATCAATAAGAAACTAATTTAAAAGACTATTACTTAATGACACATATTCCATATACATTTGAAATAATTCAAATTATCTAATGAGTCTCAATAGATATTTATCCACCATATTCATATTGTATTATGGTGTAATAGATGTAAACAGTTTCAGTATTTTTCTTCTTCTCCATCACCAAACCTTAGGTTACTTCATCACTAAGAAACTAAGTTAAAAGACTATTACTTAATCACACATATTCCATATACATTTGAAATAATTCAAATTATCTAATGAGTCTCGATAGTATATTTATCCACCATATTCATATTGTATTATGGTGTAATAGATGTAAACAGTTTAAGTATTTTCCTTCTTCTCCATCACCAAACCTTAGGTTACTTCATCACTAAGAAACTAAGTTAAAAGACTATTACTTAATGACACATATTCCATATACATTTGAAATAATTCAAATTATCTAATGAGTCTCGATAGTATATTTATCCATCATATTCATATTGTATTATGGTATAATAGATGTAAACAATTTCAGTATTTTCTAATTCTACATCACCAAATCTTAGGATACTTCATCACTAAGAAACTAAGTTAAAATACTATTACTAAATGACACATATTCCATATACATTTGAAATAATTCAAGGTATCTAATGAGTCTCGATAGTATAATTATTCACCATATTCATATTGTATTATGGTATCATAGATGTAAACAGTTTCAGTATTTTCTAATTCTACATCACCAAATCTTAGGTTACTTCATCACTAAGAAACTAAGTTAAAATACTATTACTTAATGACACATATTCCATATACATTTGAAATAATTCAAATTATCTAATGAGTCTCGATAGTATATCTATCCACCATATTCATATTGTATTATGGTATAATAGATGTAAACAGTTTCAGTATTTTCTAATTCTCCATCACCAAATCTTAGGATACTTCATCACTAAGAAACTAAGTTAAAAGACTATTACTTAATGACTCATATTCCATTAACATTTGAAATAATTCAAATTATCTAATGACACTCGATAGTATATTTATCCACCATATTCATATTGTATTATGGTATAATAGATGTAAACAATTTCAGTATTTTCCTTCTTTTCCATCACCAAATTTTAGGTTACTTCTTCACTAAGAAACTAAGTTAAAAGATTATTACTTAATGACACATATTCCATATACATTTTAAATAATTCAAATTATCTAATGAGTCGCAATAGTATATTTATCCACCATATTCATATTGTATTATGGTGTAATAGATGTAAACAGTTTCAGTATTTTCCTTCTTCTCCATCACCAAACCTTAGGATACTTCTTCACCAAGAAACTAAGTTAAAAGACTATTACTTAATGACACATATTATATATACATTTGAAATAATTCAAATTATCTAATAAGTCTCGATAGTATATTTATCCACCATATTCATATTGTATTATGGTATAATAGATGTAAACAATTTCAGTATTTTCCTTCTTCTCCATCACCAAATTTTAGGTTACTTCTTCACTAAGAAACTAAGTTAAAAGACTATTACTTAATGACACATATTCCATATACATTTGAAATAATTCAAATTATCTAATGAGTCTCGATAGTATATTTATTCACCATATTCATATTGTATTATGGTATAATAGATGTAAACAGTTTCAGTATTTTCTAATTCTCCATCACCAAATATTAGGTTATTTCATCACTAAGAAACTAAGTTAAAAGACTATTACTTAATGACACATATTCCATATACATTTGAAATAATTCAAATTATCTAATGAGTCTCAATAGTATATTTATTCACCATATTCATATTGTATTATGGTATAATACAAGTAAACAGTTTCAGTATTTTCTAATTCTCCATCACCAAATCTTAGGTTACTTCATCACTAAGAAACTAAGTTAAAAGACTATTACTTAATGACACATATTCCATATACATTTGAAGTAATTCAAATTATCTAATGAGTCCCGATAGTATATTTATCCACCATATTCATATTGCATTATGGTATAATAGATGTAAACAGTTTCAGTATTTTCTAATTCTCCATCACCAAATCTTAGGATACTTCATCACTAAGAAACTAAGTTAAAAGACTATTACTTAATGACACATATTTCATATACATTTGAAATAATTCAAATTATCTAATGAGTCTCGATAGTATATTTATTCACCATATTCATGTTGTATTATGGTATAATAGATGTAAACAATTTCAGTATTTTCCTTCTTTTCCATCACCAAATTTTAGGTTACTTCTTCACCAAGAAACTAAGTTAAAAGACTATTACTTAATGACACATATTATATATACATTTAAAATAATTCAAATTATCTAATGAGTCTCGATAGTATATTTATCCACCATATTCATATTGTATTATGGTATAATAGATGTAAACAATTTCAGTATTTTCCTTCTTCTCCATCACCAAATTTTAGGTTACTTCTTCACTAAGAAACTAAGTTAAAAGACTATTACTTAATGACACATATTCCATATACATTTGAAATAATTCAAATTATCTAATGAGTCTCGATAGTATATTTATCCACCATATTCATATTGTATTATGGTATAATAGATGTAAACAATTTCAGTATTTTCTAATTCTCCATCACCAAATCTTAGGATACTTCACCACTAAGAAACTAAGTTAAAAGACTATTACTTAATGACACATATTTCATATACATTTGAAATAATTCAAATTATCTAATGAGTCTCGATAGTATATTTATTCACCATATTCATATTGTATTATGGTATAATAGATGTAAACAGTTTCAGTATTTTCTAATTCTCCATCACCAAATCTTAGGTCACTTCATCACTAAGAAACTAAGTTAAAAGACTATTACTTAATGACATATATTCCATATACATTTGAAATAATTCAAATTATCTAATGATTCTAGATAGTATATTTATCCACCATATTCATATTGTATTATGGTATAATAGATGTAAACAGTTTCAGTATTTTCTAATTCTCCATCACCAAATCTTAGGTTGGTTTATCACTAAGAAACTAAGTTAAAATACTATTACTTAATGACACATATTCCATATACATTTGAAATAATTCAAATTATCTAATGAGTCTCGATAGTATATTTATTCACCATATTCATATTGTATTAATGTATAATACATTTAAATAGTTTCAGTATTTTCTAGTTTTCCATCACCAAATCTTAGGTTACTTCATCACTAAGAAACTAAGTTAAAAGACTATTACTTAATGACACATATTCCATATACATTTGAAATAATTCAAATTATCTAATGAGTCTCGATAGTATATTTATTCACCATATTCATATTGTATTATGGTATAATAGATGTAAACTGTTTCAGTATTTTCTAATTCTCCATCACCAAATCTTAGGTTACTTCATGACTAAGAAACTAAGTTAAAAGACTATTACTTAATGACACATATTCTATATACATTTGAAATAATTCAAATTATCTAATTAGTCTCGATAGTATATTTATCCACCATATTCATATTGCCTTATGGTATAATAGATTTAAACAGTTTCATTATTTTCTAATTCTCCATCACCAAATCTTAGGATACTTCATCACTAAGAAACTAAGTTAAAAGACTATTACTTAATGACTCATATTCCATATACATTTGAAATAATTCAAATTATCTAATGAGTCTTGATAGTATATTTACCCACCATATTCATATTGTATTATGGTATAATAGATGTAAACAATTTCAGTATTTTCTAATTCTCCATCACAAAATCTTAGGTTACTTCATCACTAAGAAACTAAGTTAAAAGACTATTACTTAATGACACATATTCCATATACATTTGAAATAATTCAAATTATCTAATGAGTCTCGATAGTATATTTATCCACCAGATTCATATTGTATTATGGTATAATAGATGTAAACAATTTCAGTATTTTCCTTCTTCTCCATCACCAAATTTTAGGTTACTTCTTCCCAAAGAAACTAAGTTAAAAGACTATTACTTAATGACACATATTCCATATACATTTGAAATAATTCAAATTATCTAACGAGTCTCGATAGTATATTTATTCACCATATTCATATTGTATTTTTGTATAATAGATGTAAACAATTTCAGTATTTTCCTTATTTTCCATCACCAAATTTTAGGTTACTTCTTCACCAAGAAACTAAGTTAAAAGACTATTACTTAATGACACATATTATATATACAATTGAAATAATTCAAATTATCTAATGAGTCTCGATAGTATATTTATCCACCATATTCATATTGTATTATGGTATAATAGATATAAACAATTTCAGTATTTTCCTTCTTCTCCGTCACCAAATTTTAGGTTACTTCTTCACTAAGAAACTAAGTTAAAAGACTATTACTTAATGACACATATTCCATATACATTTAAAATAATTCAAATTATCTAATGAGTCTCGATAGTATATTTATTCACCATATTTATATTGTATTATGGTATAATAGATGTAAACAGTTTTAGTATTTTCTAATTCTCCATCACCAAATCTTAGGTTACTTCATCACTAAGAAACTAAGTTAAAAGACTATTACTTAATGACTCATATTCCATATACATTTGAAATAATTCAAATTATCTAATGAGTCTCGATAGTATATTTATTCACCATATTCATATTTTATTATAGTATAATAGATGTAAACAGTTACAGTATTTTCTAATTCTGTATCACCAAATTTTAGGTTACTTCATCACTAACAAACTAAGTTAAAAGACTATTACTTAATGACGCATATTTCATATACATTTGAAATAATTCAAATTATCTAATGAGTCTCGATAGTATATTTACCCACCATATTCATATTGTATTATGGTATAATAGATGTAAACAGTTTCAGTATTTTCTAATTCTCCATCACCAAATCTTAGGTTATATCATCACTAAGAAACTAAGTTAAAAGACTGTTACTTAATGACACATATTCCATATACATTTGAAATAATTCAAATTATCTAACGAGTCTCGATAGTATAATTATATTCATATTGTATTTTGGTATAACAGATGTAAACAATTTCAGTATTTTCCTTCTTTTCCATCACCAAATTTTAGGTTACTTCTTCACCAAGAAACTAAGTTAAAAGACTATTACTTAATGACACATATTATATATACATTTGAAATAATTCAAATTATCTAATGAGTCTCGATAGTATATTTATCCACCATATTCATATTGTATTATGGTATAATAGATGTAAACAATTTCAGTATTTTCCTTCTTCTCCATCACCAAATTTTAGGTTACTTCTTCACTAAGAAACTAAGTTAAAAGACTATTACTTAATGACACATATTTCATATACATTTGAAATAATTCAAATTATCTAATGAGTCTCGATAGTATATTTATCCACCATATTCATATTGTATTATGGTATAATAGATGTAAACAATTTCAGTATTTTCTAATTCTCCATCACCAAATCTTAGGATACTTCACCACTAAGAAACTAAGTTAAAAGACTATTACTTAATGACACGTATTCCATATACATTTGAAATAATTCAAATTATCTAATGAGTCTCAATAGTATATTTATCCACCATATTCATATTGTATTATGGTGTAATAGATGTAAACAGTTTCAGTATTTTTCTTCTTCTCCATCACCAAACCTTAGGTTACTTCATCACTAAGAAACTAAGATAAAAGACTATTACTTAATGACACATATTCCATATACATTTGAAATAATTCAAATTATCTAATGAGTCTCGATAGTATATTTATCCACCATATTCATATTGTATTATGGTGTAATAGATGTAAACAGTTTAAGTATTTTCCTTCTTCTCCATCACCAAACCTTAGGTTACTTCATCACTAAGAAACTAAGTTAAAAGACTATTACTTAATGACACATATTCCATATACATTTTAAATAATTCAAATTATCTAATGAGTCTCGATAGTATAATTATTCACCATATTCATATTGTATTATGGTATAATAGATGTAAACAGTTTCAGTATTTTCTAATTCTACATCACCAAATCTTAGGTTACTTAATCACTAAGAAACTAAGTTAAAAGACTATTACTTAATGACACATATTCCATATACATTTGAAATAATTCAAATTATCTAATGAGTCTCAATAGTATATTTATCCACCATATTCATATTGTATTATGGTATAATAGATGTAAACAATTTCAGTATTTTCTAATTCTCCATCACAAAATCTTAGGATACTTCATCACTAAGAAACTAAGTTAAAAGACTATTACTTAATGACACATATTCCATATACATTTGAAATAATTCAAATTATCTAATGAGTCTCAATAGTAAATTTATCCACCATATTCATATTGTATTATGGTGTAATAGATGTAAACAGTTTAAGTATTTTTCTTCTTCTCCATCACCAAACCTTAGGATACTTCATCACTTAGAAACTAAGTTAAAAGACTATTACTTAATGACACATATTCCATATACATTTGAAATAATTCAAATTATCTAATGAGTCTCGATAGTATAATTATTCACCATATTCATATTGTATTATAGTATAATAGATGTAAATAGTATCAATATTTTCTAATTCTACATCACCAAATCTTAGGTTACTTCAACACTAAAAAACTAAGTTAAAAGACTATTACTTAATGACACATATTCCATATACATTTGAAATAATTCAAATTATCTAATGAGTCTCGATAGTATATCTATCCACCATATTCATATTGTATTATGGTATAATAGATGTAAACAGTTTCAGTATTTTCTAATTCTCCATCACCAAATCTTAGGATACTTCATCACTAAGAAACTAAGTTAAAAGACTATTACTTAATGACTCATATTCCATATACATTTGTAATAATTCAAATTATCTAATGAGTCTCGATATTATATTTACCCACCATATTCATATTGTATTATGGTATAATACATGTAAACAGTTTCAGTATTTTCTAATTCTCCATCACCAAATCTTAGGTTACCTCATCACTAAGAAACTAAGTTAAAAGACTATTACTTAATGACACATATTCCATATACATTTGAAATAATTCAAATTATCTAATGAGTCTCGATAGTATATTTATTCACCATATTCATATTGTATTATGGTATAATACATGTAAACAGTTTCAGTATTTTCTAATTCTCCATCACCAAATCTTAAGTTAGTTCATCACTAAGAAACTAAGTTAAAAGACTATTACTTAATGACACATATTCCATGTACATTTGAAATAATTCAAATTATCTAAAGAGTCTCGATAGTATATTTATTCACCATATTCATATTGTATTATGGTATAATAGATGTAAACAGTTTCAGTATTTTCTAATTCTACATCACCAAATCTTAGGTTACCTTATCACTAAGAAACTAAGTTAAAATACTATTACTTAATGACACATATTCCATATACATTTGAAATAATTCAAATTATCTAATGAGTCTCGATAGTATATCTATCCACCATATTCATATTGTATTATGGTATAATTGATGTAAACAGTTTCAGTATTTTCTAATTCTCCATCACCAAATCTTAGGATACTTCATCACTAAGAAACTAAGTTAAAAGACTATTACTTAATGACTCATATTCCATATACATTTGAAATAATTGAAATTATCTAATGAGTCTCGATAGTATATTTATCCACCATATTCATATTGTATTATGGTATAATAGATGTAAACAATTTCAGTATTTTCCTTCTTCTCCATCACCAAATTTTAGGTTACTTCATCACTAAGAAACTAAGTTAAAAGACTATTACTTAATGACACATATTCCATATACATTTGAAATAATTCAAATTATCTAATGAGTCTCGATAGTATATTTATTCACCATATTCATATTGTATTATGGTATAATAGATGTAAACAGTTTCAGTATTTTCTAATTCTCCATCACCAAATCTTAGGTTATTTCATCACTAAGAAACTAAGTTAAAAGACTATTACTTAATGACACATATTCCATATACATTTGAAATAATTCAAATTATCTAATGAGTCTCAATAGTAAATTTATCCACCATATTCATATTGTATTATGGTGTAATAGATGTAAACAGTTTCAGTATTTTTCTTCTTCTCCATCACCAAACCTTAGGATACTTCATCACTTAGAAACTAAGTTAAAAGACTATTACTTAATGACACATATTCCATATACATTTGAAATAATTCAAATTATCTAATGAGTCTCGATAGTATAATTATTCACCATATTCATATTGTATTATAGTATAATAGATGTAAATAGTATCAATATTTTCTAATTCTACATCACCAAATCTTAGGTTACTTCAACACTAAAAAACTAAGTTAAAAGACTATTACTTAATGACACATATTCCATATACATTTGAAATAATTCAAATTATCTAATGAGTCTCGATAGTATATCTATCCACCATATTCATATTGTATTATGGTATAATAGATGTAAACAGTTTCAGTATTTTCTAATTCTCCATCACCAAATCTTAGGATACTTCATCACTAAGAAACTAAGTTAAAAGACTATTACTTAATGACTCATATTCCATATACATTTGTAATAATTCAAATTATCTAATGAGTCTCGATATTATATTTACCCACCATATTCATATTGTATTATGGTATAATACATGTAAACAGTTTCAGTATTTTCTAATTCTACATCACCAAATCTTAGGTTACCTCATCACTAAGAAACTAAGTTAAAAGACTATTACTTAATGACACATATTCCATATACATTTGAAATAATTCAAATTATCTAATGAGTCTCGATAGTATATTTACCCACCATATTCATATTGTATTATAGTATAATAGATGTAAACAATATCAATATTTTCTAATTCTACATCACCAAATCTTAGGTTACTTCAACACTAAAAAACTAAGTTAAAAGACTATTACTTAATGACACATATTCCATATACATTTGAAATAATTCAAATTATCTAATGAGTCTCGATAGTATATCTATCCACCATATTCATATTGTATTATGGTATAATAGATGTAAACAGTTTCAGTATTACCTAATTCTCCCTCACCAAATCTTAGGATACTTCATCACTAAGAAACTAAGTTAAAAGACTATTACTTAATGACTCATATTCCATATACATTTGTAATAATTCAAATTATCTAATGAGTCTCGATATTATATTTACCCACCATATTCATATTGTATTATGGTATAATAGATTTAAGCGTTTCAGTATTTTCTAATTCTCCGTCACCAAATCTTAGGTTAGTTCATCACTAAGAAACTAAGTTAAAAGACTATTACTTAATGACACATATTCCATATACATTTGAAATAATTCAAATTATCTAATGAGTCTCGATAGTATATTTATTCACCATATTCATATTGTATTATGGTATAATACATGTAAACAGTTTCAGTATTTTCCTAATTCTCCATCACCAAATCTTAGGTTACCTCATCACTAAGAAACTAAGTTAAAAGACTATTACTTAATGAAACATATTCCATATACATTTGAAATAATTCAAATTATCTAATGAGTCTCGATAGTATATTTATTCACCATATTCATATTGTATTATGGTATAATACATGTAAACAGTTTCAGTATTTTCTAATTCTCCATCACCAAATCTTAGGTTACTTCATCACTAAGAAACTAAGTTAAAAGACTATTACTTAATGACACATATTCCATATACATTTGAAATAATTCAAATTATCTAAAGAGTCTCGATAGTATATTTATTCACCATATTCATATTGTATTATGGTATAATAGATGTAAACAGTTTCAGTATTTTCTAATTCTACATCACCAAATCTTAGGTTACCTCATCACTAAGAAACTAAGTTAAAATACTATTACTTAATGACACATATTCCATATACATTTGAAATAATTCAAATTATTTAATGAGTCTCGATAGTATATCTATCCACCATATTCATATTGTATAATGGTATAATAGATGTAAACAGTTTCAGTATTTTCTAATTCTCCATCACCAAATCTTAGGATACTTCATCACTAAGAAACTAAGTTAAAAGACTATTACTTAATGACTCATATTCCATATACATTTGAAATAATTGAAATTATCTAATGAGTCTCGATAGTATATTTATCCACCATATTCATATTGTATTATGGTATAATAGATGTAAACAATTTCAGTATTTTCCTTCTTCTCCATCACCAAATTTTAGGTTATTTCATCACTAAGAAACTAAGTTAAAAGACTATTACTTAATGACACATATTTCATATACATTTGAAATAATTCAAATTATCTAATGAGTCTCGATAGTATATTTACCCACCATATTCATATTGTATTATGGTGTAATAGATGTAAACAGTTTAAGTATTTTCCTTCTTCTCCATCACCAAACCTTAGGTTACTTCATCACTAAGAAAATAAGTTAAAAGACTATTACTTAATGACGCATATTTCATATACATTTGAAATAATTCAAATTATCTAATGAGTCTCGATAGTATATTTACCCACCATATTCATATTGTATTATGGTATAATAGATGTAAACAGTTTTAGTATTTTCTAATTCTCCATCACCAAATCTTAGGTTACTTCATCACTAAGAAACTAAGTTAAAAGACTATTACTTAATGACACATATTCCATATACATTTGAAATAATTCAAATTATCTAACGAGTCTCGATAGTATAATTATTCACCATATTCATATTGTATTTTGGTATAACAGATGTAAACAATTTCAGTATTTTCCTTCTTTTCCATCACCAAATTTTAGGTTACTTCTTCACCAAGAAACTAAGTTAAAAGACTATTACTTAATGACACATATTATATATACAGTTGAAATAATTCAAATTATCTAATGAGTCTCGATAGTATATTTATCCACCATATTCATATTGTATTATGGTATAATAGATGTAAACAATTTCAGTATTTTCCTTCTTCTCCATCACCAAATTTTAGGTTACTTCTTCACTAAGAAACTAAGTTAAAAGACTATTACTTAATGACACATATTCCATATACATTTGAAATAATTCAAATTATCTAATGAGTCTCGATAGTATATTTATTCACCATATTCATATTGTATTATGGTATAATAGATGTAAACAGTTTCAGTATTTTCTAATTCTCCATCACCAAATCTTAGGTTATTTCATCACTAAGAAACTAAGTTAAAAGACTATTACTTAATGACACATATTCCATATACATTTGAAATAATTCAAATTATCTAATGAGTCTCGATAGTATATTTATCCACCATATTCATATTGTATTATGGTACAATAGATGTAAACAATTTCAGTATTTTCTAATTCTCCATCACCAAATCTTAGGATACTTCACCACTAAGAAACTAAGTTAAAAGACTATTACTTAATGACACATATTCCATATACATTTGAAATAATTAAAATTATCTAATGAGTCTCGATAGTATATTTATCCACCATATTCATATTATATTATGGTGTAATAGATGTAAACAGTTTCAGTATTTTTCTTCTTCTCCATCACCAAACCTTAGCTTACTTCATCACTAAGAAACTAAGTTAAAAGACTATTACTTAATGACACATATTCCATATACATTTGAAATAATTCAAATTATCTAATGAGTCTCGATAGTATATTTATCCACAATATTCATATTGTATTATGGTGTAATAGATGTAAACAGTTTAAGTATTTTCCTTCTTCTCCATCACCAAACCTTAGGTTACTTCATCACTAAGAAACTAAGTTAAAAGACTATTACTTAATGACACATATTCCATATACATTTCAAATAATTCAAATTATCTAATGAGTCTCGATAGTATATTTATCCATCATATTCATATTGTATTATGGTATAATAGATGTAAACAATTTCAGTATTTTCTAATTCTACATCACCAAATCTTAGGATACTTCATCACTAAGAAACTAAGTTAAAATACTATTACTTAATGACACATATTCCATATACATTTGAAATAATTCAAATTATCTAATGAGTCTCGATAGTATAATTATTCACCATATTGATATTGTATTATGGTATAATAGATGTAAACAGTTTCAGTATTTTCTAATTCTACATCACCAAATCTTAGGTTACTTCATCACTAAGAAACTAAGTTAAAATACAATTACTTAATGACACATATTCCATATACATTTGAAATAATTCAAATTATCTAATGAGTCTCGATAGTATATCTATCCACCATATTCATATTGTATTATGGTATAATAGATGTAAACAGTTTCAGTATTTTCTAATTCTCCATCACCAAATCTTAGGATACTTCATCACTAAGAAACTAAGTTAAAAGACTATTACTTAATGACACATATTCCATATACATTTGAAATAATTCAAATTATCTAACGAGTCTCGATAGTATAATTATTCACCATATTCATATTGTATTTTGGTATAACAGATGTAAACAATTTCAGTATTTTCCTTCTTTTCCATCACCAAATATTAGGTTACTTCTTCACCAAGAAACTAAGTTAAGAGACTATTACTTAATGACACATATTATATATACATTTGAAATAATTCAAATTATCTAATGAGTCTCGATAGTATATTTATCCACCATATTCATATTGTATTATGGTATAATAGATGTAAACAATTTCAGTATTTTCCTTCTTCTCAATCACCAAATTTTAGGTTACTTCTTCACTAAGAAACTAAGTTAAAAGACTATTACTTAATGACACATATTCCATATACATTTGAAATAATTCAAATTATCTAATGAGTCTTGATAGTATATTTATTCACCATATTCATATTGTATTATGGTATAATAGATGTAAACAGTTTCAGTATTTTCTAATTCTCCATCACCAAATCTTAGGTTATTTCATCACTAAGAAACTAAGTTAAAAGACTATTACTTAATGACACATATTCCATATACATTTGAAATAATTCAAATTATCTAATGAGTCTCGATAGTATATTTATCCACCATATTCATATTGTATTATGGTATAATAGATGTAAACAATTTCAGTATTTTCTAATTCTCCATCACCAAATCTTAGGATACTTCACCACTAAGAAACTAAGTTAAAAGACTATTACTTAATGACACATATTCCATATACATTTGAAATAATTCAAATTATCTAATGAGTCTCGATAGTATATTTACCCACCATATTCATATTGTATTATGGTATAATAGATGTAAACAGTTTCAGTATTTTCTAATTCTCCATCACCAAATCTTAGGTTACTTCATCACTAAGAAACTCAGTTAAAAGACTATTACTTAATGACACATATTCCATATACATTTGAAATAATTCAAATTATCTAACGAGTCTCGATAGTATAATTATTCACCATATTCATATTGTATTTTGGTATAACAGATGTAAACAATTTCAGTATTTTCCTTCTTTTCCATCACCAAATTTTAGGTTACTTCTTCACCAAGAAACTAAGTTAAAAGACTATTACTTAATGACACATATTATATATACATTTGAAATAATTCAAATTATCTAATGAGTCTCGATAGTATATTTATCCACCATATTCATATTGTATTATGGTATAATAGATGTAAACAATTTCAGTATTTTCCTTCTTCTCCATCACCAAATTTTAGGTTACTTATTCACTAAGAAACTAAGTTAAAAGACTATTACTTAATGACACATATTCCATATACATTTGAAATAATTCAAATTATCTAATGAGTCTCGATAGTATATTTATTCACCATATTCATATTGTATTATGGTATAATAGATGTAAACAGTTTCAGTATTTTCTAATTCTCCATCACCAAATCTTAGGTTATTTCATCACTAAGAAACTAAGTTAAAAGAATATTACTTAATGACACATATTCCATATACATTTGAAATAATTCAAATTATCTAATGAGTCTCGATAGTATATTTACCCAAAATATTCATATTGTATTATGGTATAATAGATGTAAACAGTTTCAGTATTTTCTAATTCTCCATCACCAAATCTTAGGTTACTTCATCACTAAGAAACTAAGTTAAAAGACTATTACTTAATGACACATATTCCATATACATTTGAAATAATTCAAATTATCTAACGAGTCTCGATAGTATAATTATTCACCATATTCATATTGTATTATGGTATAATAGATGTAAACAGTTTCAGTATTTTCTAATTCTCCATCACCAAATCTTAGGTTACTTCATCACTAAGAAACTAAGTTAAAAGACTATTACTTAATGACACATATTCCATATACATTTGAAATAATTCAAATTATCTAATGAGTCTCGATAGTATATTTATCCACCATATTCATATTGTATTATGGTATAATAGATGTAAACAATTTCAGTATTTTCTAATTCTCCATCACCAAATCTTAGGTTATTTCATCACTAAGAAACTAAGTTAAAAGACTATTACTTAATGACACATATTCCATATACATTTGAAATAATTCAAATTATCTAATGAGTCTCGATAGTATATTTATCCACCATATTCATATTGTATTATGGTATAATAGATGTAAACAATTTCAGTATTTTCTAATTCTCCATCACCAAATCTTAGGATACTTCACCACTAAGAAACTAAGTTAAAAGACTATTACTTAATGACACATATTCCATATACATTTGAAATAATTCAAATTATCTAATGAGTCTTGATAGTATATTTATTCACCATATTCATATTGTATTATGGTATAATAGATGTAAACAGTTTCAGTATTTTCTAATTCTCCATCACCAAATCTTAGGTTATTTCATCACTAAGAAACTAAGTTAAAAGACTATTACTTAATGACACATATTCCATATACATTTGAAATAATTCAAATTATCTAATGAGTCTCGATAGTATATTTATCCACCATATTCATATTGTATTATGGTATAATAGATGTAAACAATTTCAGTATTTTCTAATTCTCCATCACCAAATCTTAGGATACTTCACCACTAAGAAACTAAGTTAAAAGACTATTACTTAATGACACATATTCCATATACATTTGAAATAATTCAAATTATCTAATGAAGTCTCGATAGTATATTTACCCACCATATTCATATTGTATTATGGTATAATAGATGTAAACAGTTTCAGTATTTTCTAATTCTCCATCACCAAATCTTAGGTTACTTCATCACTAAGAAACTCAGTTAAAAGACTATTACTTAATGACACATATTCCATATACATTTGAAATAATTCAAATTATCTAACGAGTCTCGATAGTATAATTATTCACCATATTCATATTGTATTTTGGTATAACAGATGTAAACAATTTCAGTATTTTCCTTCTTTTCCATCACCAAATTTTAGGTTACTTCTTCACCAAGAAACTAAGTTAAAAGACTATTACTTAATGACACATATTATATAAACATTTGAAATAATTCAAATTATCTAATGAGTCTCGATAGTATATTTATCCACCATATTCATATTGTATTATGGTATAATAGATGTAAACAATTTCAGTATTTTCCTTCTTCTCCATCACCAAATTTTAGGTTACTTATTCACTAAGAAACTAACTTAAAAGACTATTACTTAATGACACATATTCCATATACATTTGAAATAATTCAAATTATCTAATGAGTCTCGATAGTATATTTATTCACCATATTCATATTGTATTATGGTATAATAGATGTAAACAGTTTCAGTATTTTCTAATTCTCCATCACCAAATCTTAGGTTATTTCATCACTAAGAAACTAAGTTAAAAGACTATTACTTAATGACACATATTCCATATACATTTGAAATAATTCAAATTATCTAATGAGTCTCGATAGTATATTTACCCAAAATATTCATATTGTATTATGGTATAATA
>CATIWC010003446.1:0-52824 GCA_948472305.1 Vicia faba
AAAAAAATGTGTTGTGTTCCTTTATGATATGATTTACTCTTTTTACAAGGAGGATTATGAATAGTATTAGCACAAGAAGTTTTGCAACATAATAATTCTTATAATTCCTATAATCAAATAAATAAATGTTAATCTTTAACTTGATTATAAATATATTCTAATTCAACTACAACAAAATAAAACACAAATTATGGGCTAATATTTAATATTTCCTAATTAATTTTTATTTATTTTGTATAGACCTTTTTAATGAGCATCATTAAAATAACGTGTTACTTAACGCTATAAAAAGTGAGATTGTTTTTAGAATATTCCATTAACTAATAATTCATCATAAAAGTAAAATTTGGACTAAGAATGTGTTTTAAAACATCGTCTTATACTCATTTCCTAGTAACAAACTAACACGCATTACTACAATTGCACTTATTTTTTTTACAAAACTTAAGAAATCAAATATACTGTTTAGATGTACAATATTTTAAAATTAAACGTGTTAATTTTGCATATGAACTTTATTATTCTAGATTAACAACAAAAATGTATCGTGTTCCTTCATGACATGATTTACTCTTTTTACAAGAAGGATTATGAATAGTATTAGCACAAGAAATTTTGCAACATAATAATTCTTATAATTCCTATAATCAAATAAATAAATGTTAATCTTTAACTTGATTATAAATTTATTATAAATCAACTACAATAAAAGAAACACAAATTATGGGCTAATATATAATATTTCCTAATTAATTTTTATTTATTTTGTATAGACCTTTTTAATGAGCATCATTAAAATAACGTGTTACTTAACGCTATAAAAATTGAGATTGTTTTTAAAATATTCCATTAACTAAAAATTCATCATAAAAGTAAAATTTGAACTAAGAATGTGTTTTAAAACATCGTCATATACTCATTTCCTAATAACAAACTAACACGCATTACTACAATTGCACTTTTTTTTACACAACTTAAGAAATCAAAGATACTGTTTAGATGTACAATATTTTAAAATTAAATGTGTTAATTTTGCATATGAACTCTATTATTCTAGATTAACAAAAAAATGTGTTGTGTTCCTTTACGACATAATTTACTCTTTTTACAAGGAGGATTATGAATAGTATTAGCACAAGAAGTTTTGCAACATAATAATTCTTATAATTCCTATAATCAAATAAATAAATGTTAATCTTTAACTTGATTATAAATATATTCTAATTCAACTACAACAAAAGAAACACAAATTATGGGCTAATATTTAATATTTCCTAATTAATTTTTATTTATTTTGTATAGACCTTTTTAATGAGCATCATTAACATAACTTGTTACTTAACGCTATAAAAAGTGAGATTGTTTTTAAAATATTCAATTAACTAAAAACTCATCATAAAAGTAAAATTTGGACTAAGAATGTGTTTTAAAACATCGTCATATACTCATTTCCTAGTAACAAACTAACACGCATTACTACAATTGCACTTATTTTTTTTACACAACTTAAGAAATCAAAGATACTGTTTAGATGTACAATATTTTAAAATTAAATGTGTTAATTTTGCATATGAACTCTATTATTCTAGATTAACAAAAAAATGTGTTATGTTCCTTTATGACATAATTTACTCTTTTTACAAGGAGGATTATGAATAGTATTAGCACAAGAAGATTTGCAACATAATAATTCTTATAATTCCTATAATCAAATAATTAAATGTTAATCTTTAACTTGATTATAATATATTCTAATTCAACTAAAACAAAATAAAACACAAATTATGGGCTAATATTTAATATTTCCTAATTAATTTTTATTTATTTTGTATAGACCTTTTTAATGAGCATCATTAAAATAACTTGTTACTTAACGCTATAAAAAGTGAGATTGTTTTTAAAATATTCAATTAACTAAAAATTCATCATAAAAGTAAAATTTGGACTAAGAATGTGTTTTTAAAACATCGTCTTATACTCATTTCCTAGTAAAAAACTAACACGTATTACTACAATTGCACTTATTTTTTTTACACAAGTTAAGAAATCAAATATACTGTTTAGATGTACAACATTTTAAAATTAAATGCTTAAATTTTGCATATGAACTCTATTATTCTATATTAACAACAAAAATGTGTTGTGTTCCTTCATGACATAATTTACTCTTTTTACAAGAAGTATTATGAATAGTATTAGCACAAGAAGTTTTGCAACATAATAATTATTATAATTCCTATAATCAAATAAATAAATGTTAATCTTTAACTTGATTATAAATATATTCTAATTCAACTACAACAAAAGAAACACAAATTATGGGCTAATATTTAATATTTCCTAATTAATTTTTATTTATTTTGTATAGACCTTTTTAATGAGCATCATTAAAATAACTTGTTACTTAACGCTATAAAAAGTGAGATTGTTTTTGAAATATTCAATTAACTAAAATTCATCATAAAAGTAAAATTTGGACTAAGAATGTGTTTTTAAAACATCGTCTTATACTCGTTTCCTAGTAACAAACTAACACGTATTACTACAATTGCACTTATTTTTTTTACACAAGTTAAGAAATCAAATATACTGTTTAGATGTACAACATTTTAAAATTAAATGTTTTAATTTTGCATATGAACTCTATTATTCTATATTAACAACAAAAATGTGTTGTGTTCTTTTATGACATAATTTACTCTTTTTACAAGGAGGATTATGAATAGTATTAGCACAAGAAGTTTTGCAACATAATAATTATTATAATTCCTATAAACAAATAAATAAATGTTAATCTTTAACTTGATTATAAATATATTCTAATTCACCTACAATAAAAGAAACACAAATTATGGGCTAATATTTAATATTTCCTAATTAATTTTTATTTATTTTGTATAGACCTTTATTATGAGCATCATTAAATAACTTGTTACTTAAAGCTATAAAAAGTGAGATTGTTTTTGAAATATTCAATTAACTAAAAATTCATCATAAAAGTAAAATTTGAACTAAGAATGTGTTTTAAAACATCGTCATATACTCATTTCCTAGTAACAAACTAACACGCATTACTACAATTGCACTTATTTTTTTTACACAACTTAAGAAATCAAAGATACTGTTTAGATGTACAATATTTTAAAATTAAATGTGTTAATTTTACATATGAACTCTATTATTCTAGATTAACAAAAAAATGTGTTGTGTTCCTTTATGACATAATTTACTCTTTTTACAAGGAGGATTATGAATAGTATTAGCACAAGAAGTTTTGCAACATAATAATTCTTATAATTCCTATAAACAAATAAATAAATGTTAATCTTTAACTTGATTATAAATATATTCTAATTCACCTACAATAAAAGAAACACAAATTATGGGCTAATATTTAATATTTCATAATTAATTTTTATTTATTTTGTATAGACCTTTTTTATGAGCATCATTAAAATAACTTGTTACTTAACGCTATCAAAAGTGAGATTGTTTTTGAAATATTCAATTAACTAAAAATTCATCATAAAAGTAAAATTTGAACTAAGAATGTGTTTTAAAACATCGTCATATACTCATTTCCTAATAACAAACTAACACGCATTACTACAATTGCACTTTTTTTTTACACAACTTAAGAAATCAAAGATACTGTTTAGATGTACAATATTTTAAAATTAAATGTGTTAATTTTGCATATGAACTCTATTATTCTAGATTAACAAAAAAATGTGTTGTGTTCCTTTATGACATAATTTACTCTTTTTACAAGGAGGATTATGAATAGTATTAGCACAAGAAGATTTGCAACATAATAATTCTTATAATTCCTATAATCAAATAAATAAATGTTAATCTTTAACTTGATTATAAATATATTCTAATTCAACTACAACAAAATAAAACACAAATTATGGGCTAATATTTAATATTTCCTAATTAATTTTTAATTATTTTGTATAGACCTTTTTAATGAGCATCATTAAAATAACTTGTTACTTAACGCTATAAAAAGTGAGATTGTTTTTAAAATATTCAATTAACTAAAAATTCATCATAAAAGTAAAATTTGGACTAAGAATGTGTTTTAAAACATCGTCTTATACTCATTTCCTAGTAAAAAACTAACACGTATTACTACAATTGCACTTATTTTTTTTACACAAGTTAAGAAATCAAATATATTGTTTAGATGTACAACATTTTAAAATTAAATGTTTTAATTTTGCGTATGAACTCTATTATTCTATATTAACAACAAAAATGTGTTGTGTTCCTTCATGACATAATTTACTCTTTTTACAAGAAGTATTATGAATAGTATTAGCACAAGAAGTTTGGCAACATAATAATTATTATAATTCCTATAAACAAATAAATAAATGTTAATCTTTAACTTGATTATAAATATATTCTAATTCACCTACAATAAAAGAAACACAAATTATGGGCTAATATTTAATATTTCCTAATTAATTTTTATTTATTTTGTATAGACCTTTTTTATGAGCATCATTAAAATAACTTGTTACTTAACGCTATAAAAAGTGAGATTGTTTTTTGAAATATTCAATTAACTAAAAATTCATCATAAAAGTAAAATTTGAACTAAGAATGTGTTTTAAAACATCGTCATATACTCATTTCCTAGTAACAAACTAACACGCATTACTACAATTGCATTTTTTTTTTACACAACTTAAGAAATCAAAGATACTGTTTAGATGTACAATATTTTAAAATTAAATGTGTTAATTTTGCATATGAACTCTATTATTCTAGATTAACAAAAAAATGTGTTGTGTTCCTTTATGACATAATTTACCCTTTTTACAAGGAGGATTATGAATATTATTAGCACAAGAAGATTTGCAGCATAATAATTCTTATAATTCCTATAATCAAAATAAATAAATGTAATCTTTAACTTGATTATAAATTTATTATAATTCAACTACAATAAAAGAAACACAAATTATGGGCTAATATTTAATATTTCCTAATTAATTTTTATTTATTTTGTATAGACCTTTTTAATGAGCATCATTAAAATAACGTGTTATTAACGCTATAAAAAGTGAGATTGTTTTTAGAATATTCCATTAACTAATAATTCATCATAAAAGTAAAATTTGGACTAAGAATGTGTTTTAAAACATCGTCTTATACTCATTTCCTAGTAACAAACTAACACGCATTACTACAATTGCACTTATTTTTTTACAAAACTTAAGAAATCAAATATACTGTTTAGATGTACAATATTTTAAAATAAAACGTGTTAATTTTGCATATGAACTTTATTATTCTAGATTAACAACAAAAATGTATCGTGTTCCTTCATGACATGATTTACTCTTTTTACAAGAAGGATTATGAATAGTATTAGCACAAGAAATTTTGCAACATAATAATTCTTATAATTCCTATAATCAAATAAATAAATGTTAATCTTTAACTTGATTATAAATTTATTATAAATCAACTACAATAAAAGAAACACAAATTATGGGCTAATATTTAATATTTCCTAATTAATTTTTATTTATTTTGTATAGACCTTTTTAATGAGCATCATTAAAATAACGTGTTACTTAACGCTATAAAAATTGAGATTGTTTTTAAAATATTCCATTAACTAAAAATTCATCATAAAAGTAAAATTTGGACTAAGAATATGTTTTAAAACATCGTCTTATACTCATTTCCTAGTAACAAACTAACACGCATTACTACAATTGCACTTATTTTTTTTACACAGCTTAAGAAATCAAATATACTGTTTAGATGTACAATATTTTAAAATTAAACGTGTTAATTTTGCATATGAACTCTATTATTCTAGATTAACAAAAAAATGTGTTGCGTTCCTTTATGATATGATTTACTCTTTTTACAAGGAGGATTATGAATAGTATTAGCACAAGAAGTTTTGCAACATAATAATTCTTATAATTCCTATAATCAAATAAATAAATGTTAATCTTTAACTTGATTATAAATATATTCTAATTCAACTACAACAAAATAAAAACACAATTATGGGCTAATATTTAATATTTCCTAATTAATTTTATTTATTTTGTATAGACCTTTTTAATGAGCATCATTAAAATAACGTGTTACTTAACGCTATAAAAAGTGAGATTGTTTTTAGAATATTCCATTAACTAATAATTCATCATAAAAGTAAAATTTGGACTAAGAATGTGTTTTAAAACATCGTCTTATACTCATTTCCTAGTAACAAACTAACACGCATTACTACAATTGCACTTATTTTTTTTACAAAACTTAAGAAATCAAATATACTGTTTAGATGTACAATATTTTAAAATTAAACGTGTTAATTTTGCATATGAACTTTATTATTCTAGATTAACAACAAAAATGTATCGTGTTCCTTCATGACATGATTTACTCTTTTTACAAGAAGGATTATGAATAGTATTAGCACAAGAAATTTTGCAACATAATAATTCTTATAATTCCTATAATCAAATAAATAAATGTTAATCTTTAACTTGATTATAAATTTATTATAAATCAACTACAATAAAAGAAACACAAATTATGGGCTAATATTTAATATTTCCTAATTAATTTTTATTTATTTTGTATAGACCTTTTTAATGAGCATCATTAAAATAACGTGTTACTTAACGCTATAAAAATTGAGATTGTTTTTAAAATATTCCATTAACTAAAAATTCATCATAAAAGTAAAATTTGAACTAAGAATGTGTTTTAAAACATCGTCATATACTCATTTCCTAATAACAAACTAACACGCATTACTACAATTGCACTTTTTTTTACACAACTTAAGAAATCAAAGATACTGTTTAGATGTACAATATTTTAAAATTAAATGTGTTAATTTTGCATATGAACTCTATTATTCTAGATTAACAAAAAAATGTGTTGTGTTCCTTTACGACATAATTTACTCTTTTTACAAGGAGGATTATGAATAGTATTAGCACAAGAAGTTTTGCAACATAATAATTCTTATAATTCCTATAATCAAATAAATAAATGTTAATCTTTAACTTGATTATAAATATATTCTAATTCAACTACAACAAAAGAAACACAAATTATGGGCTAATATTTAATATTTCCTAATTAATTTTTATTTATTTTGTATAGACCTTTTTAATGAGCATCATTAACATAACTTGTTACTTAACGCTATAAAAAGTGAGATTGTTTTTAAAATATTCAATTAACTAAAAATTCATCATAAAAGTAAAATTTGGACTAAGAATGTGTTTTAAAACATCGTCATTCGTCATATACTCATTTCCTAGTAACAAACTAACACGCATTACTACAATTGCACTTATTTTTTTTACACAACTTAAGAAATCAAAGATACTGTTTAGATGTACAATATTTTAAAATTAAATGTGTTAATTTTGCATATGAACTCTATTATTCTAGATTAACAAAAAAATGTGTTATGTTCCTTTATGACATAATTTACTCTTTTTACAAGGAGATTATGAATAGTATTAGCACAAGAGATTTGCAACATAATAATTCTTATAATTCCTATAATCAAATAATTAATGTTAATCTTTAACTTGATTATAAATATATTCTAATTCAACTAAAACAAATAAAACACAAATTATGGGCTAATATTTAATATTTCCTAATTAATTTTTATTTATTTTGTATAGACCTTTTTAATGAGCATCATTAAAATAACTTGTTACTTAACGCTATAAAAAGTGAGATTGTTTTTAAAATATTCAATTAACTAAAAATTCATCATAAAAGTAAAATTTGGACTAAGAATGTGTTTTAAAACATCGTCTTATACTCATTTCCTAGTAAAAAACTAACACGTATTACTACAATTGCACTTATTTTTTTTACACAAGTTAAGAAATCAAATATACTGTTTAGATGTACAACATTTTAAAATTAAATGCTTAAATTTTGCATATGAACTCTATTATTCTATATTAACAACAAAAATGTGTTGTGTTCCTTCATGACATAATTTACTCTTTTTACAAGAAGTATTATGAATAGTATTAGCACAAGAAGTTTTGCAACATAATAATTATTATAATTCCTATAATCAAATAAATAAATGTTAATCTTTAACTTGATTATAAATTATTCTAATTCAACTACAACAAAAGAAACACAAATTATGGGCTAATATTTAATATTTCCTAATTAATTTTTATTTATTTTGTATAGACCTTTTTAATGAGCATCATTAAAATAACTTGTTACTTAACGCTATAAAAAGTGAGATTGTTTTTGAAATATTCAATTAACTAAAAATTCATCATAAAAGTAAAATTTGGACTAAGAATGTGTTTTAAAACATCGTCTTATACTCGTTTCCTAGTAACAAACTAACACGTATTACTACAATTGCACTTATTTTTTTTACACAAGTTAAGAAATCAAATATACTGTTTAGATGTACAACATTTTAAAATTAAATGTTTTTAATTTTTCATATGAACTCTATTATTCTATATTAACAACAAAAAGTGTTGTGTTCTTTTATGACATAATTTACTCTTTTTACAAGGAGGATATGAATAGTATTAGCACAAGAAGTTTTGCAACATAATAATTATTATAATTCCTATAAACAATAAATAAATGTTAATCTTTAACTTGATTATAAATATATTCTAATTCACCTACAATAAAAGAAACACAAATTATGGGCTAATATTTAATATTTCCTAATTAATTTTTATTTATTTTGTATAGACCTTTATTATGAGCATCATTAAAATAACTTGTTACTTAAAGCTATAAAAAGTGAGATTGTTTTTGAAATATTCAATTAACTAAAAATTCATCATAAAAGTAAAATTTGAACTAAGAATGTGTTTTTAAAACATCGTCATATACTCATTTCCTAGTAACAAACTAACACGCATTACTACAATTGCACTTATTTTTTTTACACAACTTAAGAAATCAAAGATACTGTTTAGATGTACAATATTTTAAAATTAAATGTGTTAATTTTACATATGAACTCTATTATTCTAGATTAACAAAAAAATGTGTTGTGTTCCTTTATGACATAATTACTCTTTTTACAAGGAGGATTATGAATAGTATTAGCACAAGAAGTTTTGCAACATAATAATTCTTATAATTCCTATAAACAAATAAATAAATGTAATCTTTACTTGATTATAATATATTCTAATTCACCTACAATAAAAGAAACACAAATTATGGGCTAATATTTAATATTTCATAATTAATTTTTATTTATTTTGTATAGACCTTTTTTATGAGCATCATTAAAATAACTTGTTACTTAACGCTATCAAAAGTGAGATTGTTTTTGAAATATTCAATTAACTAAAAATTCATCATAAAAGTAAAATTTGAACTAAGAATGTGTTTTAAAACATCGTCATATACTCATTTCCTAATAACAAACTAACACGCATTACTACAATTGCACTTTTTTTTTACACAACTTAAGAAATCAAAGATACTGTTTAGATGTACAATATTTTAAAATTAAATGTGTTAATTTTGCATATGAACTCTATTAGTCTAGATTAACTAAAAAATGTGTTGTGTTCCTTTACGACATAATTTACTCTTTTTACAAGGAGGATTATGAATAGTATTAGCACAAGAAGTTTTGCAACATAATAATTCTTATAATTCCTATAATCAAATAAATAAATGTTAATCTTTAACTTGATTATAAATATATTCTAATTCAACTACAACAAAAGAAACACAAATTATGGGCTAATATTAATATTTCCTAATTAATTTTTATTTATTTTGTATAGACCTTTTTAATGAGCATCATTAACATAACTTGTTACTTAACGCTATAAAAAGTGAGATTGTTTTTAAAATATTCAGTTAACTAAAAATTCATCATAAAAGTAAAATTTGGACTAAGAATGTGTTTTAAAACATCGTCATATACTCATTTCCTAGTAACAAACTAACACGCATTACTACAATTGCACTTATTTTTTTTACACAACTTAAGAAATCAAAGATACTGTTTAGATGTACAATATTTTAAAATTAAATGTGTTAATTTTGCATATGAACTCTATTATTCTAGATTAACAAAAAATGTGTTCTATTCCTTTATGACATAATTTACTCTTTTTACAAGGAGGATTATGAATAGTATTAGCACAAGAAGATTTGCAACATAATAATTCTTATAATTCCTATAATCAAATAAATAAATGTTAATCTTTAACTTGATTATAAATATATTCTAATTCAACTAAAACAAAATAAAACACAAATTATGGGCTAATATTTAATATTTCCTAATTAATTTTTATTTATTTTGTATAGACCTTTTTAATGAGCATCATTAAAATAACTTGTTACTTAACGCTATAAAAAGTGAGATTGTTTTTAAAATATTCAATTAACTAAAAATTCATCATAAAAGAAAAATTTGGACTAAGAATGTGTTTTAAAACATCGTCTTATACTCATTTCCTAGTAAAAAACTAACACGTATTACTACAATTGCACTTATTTTTTTTACACAAGTTAAGAAATCAAATATACTGTTTAGATGTACAACATTTTAAAATTAAATGCTTTAAATTTGCATATGGAACTCTATTATTCTATATTAACAACAAAAATGTGTTGTGTTCCTTCATGACATAATTTACTCTTTTTACAAGAAGTATTATGAATAGTATTAGCACAAGAAGTTTTGCAACATAATAATTATTATAATTCCTATAATCAAATAAATAAATGTTAATCTTTAACTTGATTATAAATATATTCTAATTCAACTACAACAAAAGAAACACAATTTATGGGCTAATATTTAATATTTCCTAATTAATTTTTATTTATTTTGTATAGACCTTTTTAATGAGCATCATTAAAATAACTTGTTACTTAACGCTATAAAAAGTGAGATTGTTTTTGAAATATTCAATTAACTAAAAATTCATCATAAAAGTAAAATTTGGACTAAGAATGTGTTTTAAAACATCGTCTTATACTCGTTTCCTAGTAACAAACTAACACGTATTACTACAATTGCACTTATTTTTTTTACACAAGTTAAGAAATCAAATATACTGTTTAGATGTACAACATTTTAAAATTAAATGTTTTAATTTTGCATATGAACTCTATTATTCTATATTAACAACAAAAATGTGTTGTGTTCCTTCATGACATAATTTACTCTTTTTACAAGGAGGATTATGAATAGTATTAGCACAAGAAGTTTTGCAACATAATAATTATTATAATTCCTATAAACAAATAAATAAATGTTAATCTTTAACTTGATTATAAATATATTCTAATTCACCTACAATAAAAGAAACACAAATTATGGGCTAATATTTAATATTTCCTAATTAATTTTTATTTATTTTGTATAGACCTTTATTATGAGCATCATTAAAATAACTTGTTACTTAAAGCTATAAAAAGTGAGATTGTTTTTGAAATATTCAATTAACTAAAAATTCATCATAAAAGTAAAATTTTAACTAAGAATGTGTTTTAAAACATCGTCATATACTCATTTCCTAGTAACAAACTAACACGCATTACTACAATTGCACTTATTTTTTTTACACAACTTAAGAAATCAAAGATACTGTTTAGATGTACAATATTTTAAAATTAAATGTGTTAATTTTACATATGAACTCTATTATTCTAGATTAACAAAAAAATGTGTTGTGTTCCTTTATGACATAATTTACTCTTTTTACAAGGAGGATGATGAATAGTATTAGTACAAGAAGTTTTGCAACATAATAATTCTTATAATTCCTATAAACAAATAAATAAATGTTAATCTTTAACTTGATTATAAATATATTCTAATTCACCTACAATAAAAGAAACACAAATTATGGGCTAATATTTAATATTTCATAATTAATTTTTATTTATTTTGTATAGACCTTTTTTATGAGCATCATTAAAATAACTTGTTACTTAACGCTATCAAAAGTGAGATTGTTTTTGAAATATTCAATTAACTAAAAATTCATCATAAAAGTAAAATTTGAACTAAGAATGTGTTTTAAAACATCGTCATATACTCATTTCCTAATAACAAACTAACACGCATTACTACAATTGCACTTTTTTTTACACAACTTAAGAAATCAAAGATACTGTTTAGATGTACAATATTTTAAAATTAAATGTGTTAATTTTGCATATGAACTCTATTATTCTAGATTAACAAAAAAATGTGTTGTGTTCCTTTACGACATAATTTACTCTTTTTACAAGGAGGATTATGAATAGTATTAGCACAAGAAGTTTTGCAACATAATAATTCTTATAATTCCTATAATCAAATAAATAAATGTTAATCTTTAACTTGATTATAAATATATTCTAATTCAACTACAACAAAAGAAACACAAATTATGGGCTAATATTTAATATTTCCTAATTAATTTTTATTTATTTTGTATAGACCTTTTTAATGAGCATCATTAACATAACTTGTTACTTAACGCTATAAAAAGTGAGATTGTTTTTAAAATATTCAGTTAACTAAAAATTCATCATAAAAGTAAAATTTGGACTAAGAATGTGTTTTAAAACATCGTCATATACTCATTTCCTAGTAACAAACTAACACGCATTACTACAATTGCACTTATTTTTTTTACACAACTTAAGAAATCAAAGATACTGTTTAGATGTACAATATTTTAAAATTAAATGTGTTAATTTTGCATATGAACTCTATTATTCTAGATTAACAAAAAAATGTGTTCTATTCCTTTATGACATAATTTACTCTTTTTACAAGGAGGATTATGAATAGTATTAGCACAAGAAGATTTGCAACATAATAATTCTTATAATTCCTATAATCAAATAAATAAATGTTAATCTTTAACTTGATTATAAATATATTCTAATTCAACTAAAACAAAATAAAACACAAATTATGGGCTAATATTTAATATTTCCTAATTAATTTTTATTTATTTTGTATAGACCTTTTTAATGAGCATCATTAAAATAACTTGTTACTTAACGCTATAAAAAGTGAGATTGTTTTTAAAATATTCAATTAACTAAAAATTCATCATAAAAGTAAAATTTGGACTAAGAATGTGTTTTAAAACATCGTCTTATACTCATTTCCTAGTAAAAAACTAACACGTATTACTACAATTGCACTTATTTTTTTTACACAAGTTAAGAAATCAAATATACTGTTTAGATGTACAACATTTTAAAATTAAATGCTTTAAATTTGCATATGAACTCTATTATTCTATATTAACAACAAAAATGTGTTGTGTTCCTTCATGACATAATTTACTCTTTTTACAAGAAGTATTATGAATAGTATTAGCACAAGAAGTTTTGCAACATAATAATTATTATAATTCCTATAATCAAATAAATAAATGTTAATCTTTAACTTGATTATAAATATATTCTAATTCAACTACAACAAAAGAAACACAATTTATGGGCTAATATTTAATATTTCCTAATTAATTTTTATTTATTTTGTATAGACCTTTTTAATGAGCATCATTAAAATAACTTGTTACTTAACGCTATAAAAAGTGAGATTGTTTTTGAAATATTCAATTAACTAAAAATTCATCATAAAAGTAAAATTTGGACTAAGAATGTGTTTTAAAACATCGTCTTATACTCGTTTCCTAGTAACAAACTAACACGTATTACTACAATTGCACTTATTTTTTTTACACAAGTTAAGAAATCAAATATACTGTTTAGATGTACAACATTTTAAAATTAAATGTTTTAATTTTGCATATGAACTCTATTATTCTATATTAACAACAAAAATGTGTTGTGTTCCTTCATGACATAATTTACTCTTTTTACAAGGAGGATTATGAATAGTATTAGCACAAGAAGTTTTGCAACATAATAATTATTATAATTCCTATAAACAAATAAATAAATGTTAATCTTTAACTTGATTATAAATATATTCTAATTCACCTACAATAAAAGAAACACAAATTATGGGCTAATATTTAATATTTCCTAATTAATTTTTATTTATTTTGTATAGACCTTTATTATGAGCATCATTAAAATAACTTGTTACTTAAAGCTATAAAAAGTGAGATTGTTTTTGAAATATTCAATTAACTAAAAATTCATCATAAAAGTAAAATTTGAACTAAGAATGTGTTTTAAAACATCGTCATATACTCATTTCCTAGTAACAAACTAACACGCATTACTACAATTGCACTTATTTTTTTTTACACAACTTAAGAAATCAAAGATACTGTTTAGATGTACAATATTTTAAAATTAAATGTGTTAATTTTACATATGAACTCTATTATTCTAGATTAACAAAAAAATGTGTTGTGTTCCTTTATGACATAATTTACTCTTTTTACAAGGAGGATTATGAATAGTATTAGCACAAGAAGTTTTGCAACATAATAATTCTTATAATTCCTATAAACAAATAAATAAATGTTAATCTTTAACTTGATTATAAATATATTCTAATTCACCTACAATAAAAGAAACACAAATTATGGGCTAATATTTAATATTTCATAATTAATTTTTATTTATTTTGTATAGACCTTTTTTATGAGCATCATTAAAATAACTTGTTACTTAACGCTATCAAAAGTGAGATTGTTTTTGAAATATTCAATTAACTAAAAATTCATCATAAAAGTAAAATTTGAACTAAGAATGTGTTTTAAAACATCGTCATATACTCATTTCCTAATAACAAACTAACACGCATTACTACAATTGCACTTTTTTTTTACACAACTTAAGAAATCAAAGATACTGTTTAGATGTACAATATTTTAAAATTAAATGTGTTAATTTTGCATATGAACTCTATTATTCTAGATTAACAAAAAAATGTGTTGTGTTCCTTTACGACATAATTTACTCTTTTTACAAGGAGGATTATGAATAGTATTAGCACAAGAAGTTTTGCAACATAATAATTCTTATAATTCCTATAATCAAATAAATAAATGTTAATCTTTAACTTGATTATAAATATATTCTAATTCAACTACAACAAAAGAAACACAAATTATGGGCTAATATTTAATATTTCCTAATTAATTTTTATTTATTTTGTATAGACCTTTTTAATGAGCATCATTAACATAACTTGTTACTTAACGCTATAAAAAGTGAGATTGTTTTTAAAATATTCAGTTAACTAAAAATTCATCATAAAAGTAAAATTTGGACTAAGAATGTGTTTTAAAACATCGTCATATACTCATTTCCTAGTAACAAACTAACACGCATTACTACAATTGCACTTATTTTTTTTACACAACTTAAGAAATCAAAGATACTGTTTAGATGTACAATATTTTAAAATTAAATGTGTTAATTTTGCATATGAACTCTATTATTCTAGATTAACAAAAAAATGTGTTCTATTCCTTTATGACATAATTTACTCTTTTTACAAGGAGGATTATGAATAGTATTAGCACAAGAAGATTTGCAACATAATAATTCTTATAATTCCTATAATCAAATAAATAAATGTTAATCTTTAACTTGATTATAAATATATTCTAATTCAACTAAAACAAAATAAAACACAAATTATGGGCTAATATTTAATATTTCCTAATTAATTTTTATTTATTTTGTATAGACCTTTTTAATGAGCATCATTAAAATAACTTGTTACTTAACGCTATAAAAAGTGAGATTGTTTTTAAAATATTCAATTAACTAAAAATTCATCACAAAAGTAAAATTTGGACTAAGAATGTGTTTTAAAACATCGTCTTATACTCATTTCCTAGTAAAAAACTAACACGTATTACTACAATTGCACTTATTTTTTTTACACAAGTTAAGAAATCAAATATACTGTTTAGATGTACAACATTTTAAAATTAAATGCTTTAAATTTGCATATGAACTCTATTATTCTATATTAACAACAAAAATGTGTTGTGTTCCTTCATGACATAATTTACTCTTTTTACAAGAAGTATTATGAATAGTATTAGCACAAGAAGTTTTGCAACATAATAATTATTATAATTCCTATAATCAAATAAATAAATGTTAATCTTTAACTTGATTATAAATATATTCTAATTCAACTACAACAAAAGAAACACAATTTATGGGCTAATATTTAATATTTCCTAATTAATTTTTATTTATTTTGTATAGACCTTTTTAATGAGCATCATTAAAATAACTTGTTACTTAACGCTATAAAAAGTGAGATTGTTTTTGAAATATTCAATTAACTAAAAATTCATCATAAAAGTAAAATTTGGACTAAGAATGTGTTTTAAAACATCGTCTTATACTCGTTTCCTAGTAACAAACTAACACGTATTACTACAATTGCACTTATTTTTTTTACACAAGTTAAGAAATCAAATATACTGTTTAGATGTACAACATTTTAAAATTAAATGTTTTAATTTTGCATATGAACTCTATTATTCTATATTAACAACAAAAATGTGTTGTGTTCCTTCATGACATAATTTACTCTTTTTACAAGGAGGATTATGAATAGTATTAGCACAAGAAGTTTTGCAACATAATAATTATTATAATTCCTATAAACAAATAAATAAATGTTAATCTTTAACTTGATTATAAATATATTCTAATTCACCTACAATAAAAGAAACACAAATTATGGGCTAATATTTAATATTTCCTAATTAATTTTTATTTATTTTGTATAGACCTTTATTATGAGCATCATTAAAATAACTTGTTACTTAAAGCTATAAAAAGTGAGATTGTTTTTGAAATATTCAATTAACTAAAAATTCATCATAAAAGTAAAATTTGAACTAAGAATGTGTTTTAAAACATCGTCATATACTCATTTCCTAGTAACAAACTAACACGCATTACTACAATTGCACTTATTTTTTTTACACAACTTAAGAAATCAAAGATACTGTTTAGATGTACAATATTTTAAAATTAAATGTGTTAATTTTACATATGAACTCTATTATTCTAGATTAACAAAAAAATGTGTTGTGTTCCTTTATGACATAATTTACTCTTTTTACAAGGAGGATTATGAATAGTATTAGCACAAGAAGTTTTGCAACATAATAATTCTTATAATTCCTATAAACAAATAAATAAATGTTAATCTTTAACTTGATTATAAATATATTCTAATTCACCTACAATAAAAGAAACACAAATTATGGGCTAATATTTAATATTTCATAATTAATTTTTATTTATTTTGTATAGACCTTTTTTATGAGCATCATTAAAATAACTTGTTACTTAACGCTATCAAAAGTGAGATTGTTTTTGAAATATTCAATTAACTAAAAATTCATCATAAAAGTAAAATTTGAACTAAGAATGTGTTTTAAAACATCGTCATATACTCATTTCCTAATAACAAACTAACACGCATTACTACAATTGCACTTTTTTTTACACAACTTAAGAAATCAAAGATACTGTTTAGATGTACAATATTTTAAAATTAAATGTGTTAATTTTGCATATGAACTCTATTATTCTAGATTAACAAAAAAATGTGTTGTGTTCCTTTACGACATAATTTACTCTTTTTACAAGGAGGATTATGAATAGTATTAGCACAAGAAGTTTTGCAACATAATAATTCTTATAATTCCTATAATCAAATAAATAAATGTTAATCTTTAACTTGATTATAAATATATTCTAATTCAACTACAACAAAAGAAACACAAATTATGGGCTAATATTTAATATTTCCTAATTAATTTTTATTTATTTTGTATAGACCTTTTTAATGAGCATCATTAACATAACTTGTTACTTAACGCTATAAAAAGTGAGATTGTTTTTAAAATATTCAATTAACTAAAAATTCATCATAAAAGTAAAATTTGGACTAAGAATGTGTTTTAAAACATCGTCATATACTCATTTCCTAGTAATAAACTAACACGCATTACTACAATTGCACTTATTTTTTTTACACAACTTAAGAAATCAAAGATACTGTTTAGATGTACAATATTTTAAAATTAAATGTGTTAATTTTGCATATGAACTCTATTATTCTAGATTAACAAAAAAATGTGTTCTGTTCCTTTATGACATAATTTACAATTTTTACAAGGAGGATTATGAATAGTATTAGCACAAGAAGATTTGCAACATAATAATTCTTATAATTCCTATAATCAAATAAATAAATGTTAATCTTTAACTTGATTATAAATATATTCTAATTCAACTAAAACAAAATAAAACACAAATTATGGGCTAATATTTAATATTTCCTAATTAATTTTTATTTATTTTGTATAGACCTTTTTAATGAGCATCATTAAAATAACTTGTTACTTAACGCTATAAAAAGTGAGATTGTTTTTAAAATATTCAATTAACTAAAAATTCATCATAAAAGTAAAATTTGGACTAAGAATGTGTTTTAAAACATCGTCATATACTCATTTCCTAGTAATAAACTAACACGCATTACTACAATTGCACTTATTTTTTTTACACAACTTAAGAAATCAAAGATACTGTTTAGATGTACAATATTTTAAAATTAAATGTGTTAATTTTGCATATGAACTCTATTATTCTAGATTAACAAAAAAATGTGTTCTGTTCCTTTATGACATAATTTACAATTTTTACAAGGAGGATTATGAATAGTATTAGCACAAGAAGATTTGCAACATAATAATTCTTATAATTCCTATAATCAAATAAATAAATGTTAATCTTTAACTTGATTATAAATATATTCTAATTCAACTAAAACAAAATAAAACACAAATTATGGGCTAATATTTAATATTTCCTAATTAATTTTTATTTATTTTGTATAGACCTTTTTAATGAGCATCATTAAAATAACTTGTTACTTAACGCTATAAAAAGTGAGATTGTTTTTAAAATATTCAATTAACTAAAAATTCATCATAAAAGTAAAATTTGGACTAAGAATGTGTTTTAAAACATCGTCTTATACTCATTTCCTAGTAAAAAACTAACACGTATTACTACAATTGCACTTATTTTTTTTTACACAAGTTAAGAAATCAAATATACTGTTTAGATGTACAACATTTTAAAATTAAATGTTTTAATTTTGCATATGAATCTATTATTCTATATTAACAACAAAAATGTGTTGTGTTCCTTCATGACATAATTTACTCTTTTTACAAGAAGTATTATGAATAGTATTAGCACAAGAAGTTTTGCAACATAATAATTATTTTAATTCCTATAATCAAATAAATAAATGTTACTCTTTAACTTGATTATAAATATATTCTAATTCAACTACAACAAAAGAAACACAAATTATGGGCTAATATTTAATATTTCCTAATTAATTTTTATTTATTTTGTATAGACCTTTTTAATGAGCATCATTAAAATAACTTGTTACTTAACGCTATAAAAAGTGAGTTTGTTTTTGAAATATTCAATTAACTAAAAATTCATCATAAAAGTAAAATTTGGACTAAGAATGTGTTTTAAAACATCGTCTTATACTCGTTTCCTAGTAACAAACTAACACGTATTACTACAAATTGCACTTATTTTTTTTACACAAGTTAAGAAATCAAATATACTGTTTAGATGTACAACATTTTAAAATTAAATGTTTTAATTTTGCATATGAACTCTATTATTCTATATTAACAACAAAAATGTGTTGTGTTCCTTCATGGACATAATTTACTCTTTTTACAAGGAGGTTATGAATAGTATTAGCACAAGAGTTTTTGCAACATAATAATTATTATAATCCTATAAACAAATAAATAAATGTTAATCTTTAACTTGATTATAAATATATTCTAATTCACCTACAATAAAAGAAACACAAATTATGGGCTAATATTTAATATTTCCTAATTAATTTTTATTTATTTTGTATAGACCTTTATTATGAGCATCATTAAAATAACTTGTTACTTAAAGCTATAAAAAGTGAGATTGTTTTTGAAATATTCAATTAACTAAAAATTCATCATAAAAGTAAAATTTGAACTAAGAATGTGTTTTAAAACATCGTCATATACTCATTTCCTAGTAACAAACTAACACGCATTACTACAATTGCACTTATTTTTTTTTACACAACTTAAGAAATCAAAGATACTGTTTAGATGTACAATATTTTAAAATTAAATGTGTTAATTTTACATATGAACTCTATTATTCTAGATTAACAAAAAAATGTGTTGTGTTCCTTTATGACATTAATTTACTCTTTTTACAAGGAGGATTATGAATAGTATTAGCACAAGAAGTTTTGCAACATAAATAATTCTTATAATTCCTATAAACAAATAAAATAAATGTTAATCTTTAACTTGATTATAAATATATTCTAATTCACCTACAATAAAAGAAACACAAATTATGGGCTAATATTTAATATTTCATAATTAATTTTTATTTATTTTGTATAGACCTTTTTTATGAGCATCATTAAAATAACTTGTTACTTAACGCTATCAAAAGTGAGATTGTTTTTTGAAATATTCAATTAACTAAAAATTCATCATAAAGTAAAATTTGAACTAAGAATGTGTTTTAAAACATCGTCATATACTCATTTCCTAATAACAAACTAACACGCATTACTACAATTGCACTTTTTTTTACACAACTTAAGAAATCAAAGATACTGTTTAGATGTACAATATTTTAAAATTAAATGTGTTAATTTTGCATATGAACTCTATTATTCTAGATTAACAAAAAAATGTGTTGTGTTCCTTTACGACATAATTTACTCTTTTACAAGGAGGATTATGAATAGTATTAGCACAAGAAGTTTTGCAACATAATAATTCTTATAATTCCTATAATCAAATAAATAAATGTTAATCTTTAACTTGATTATAAATATATTCTAATTCAACTACAACAAAAGAAACACAAATTATGGGCTAATATTTAATATTTCCTAATTAATTTTTATTTATTTTGTATAGACCTTTTTAATGAGCTTCATTAACATAACTTGTTACTTAACGCTATAAAAAGTGAGATTGTTTTTAAATATTCAATTAACTAATAATTCATCATAAAAGTAAAATTTGGACTAAGAATGTGTTTTAAAACATCGTCATATACTCATTTCCTAGTAATAAACTAACACGCATTACTACATTGCACTTATTTTTTTTACACAACTTAAGAAATCAAAGATACTGTTTAGATGTACAATATTTTAAAATTAAATGTGTTAATTTTGCATATGAACTCTATTATTCTAGATTAACAAAAAAATGTGTTCTGTTCCTTTATGACATAATTTACAATTTTTACAAGGAGGATTATGAATAGTATTAGCACAAGAAGATTTGCAACATAATAATTCTTATAATTCCTATAATCAAATAAATAAATGTTATCTTTAACTTGATTATAAATATATTCTAATTCAACTAAACAAAATAAAACACAAATTATGGGCTAATATTTAATATTTCCTAATTAATTTTTATTTATTTTGTATAGACCTTTTTAATGAGCATCATTAAAATAACTTGTTACTTAACGCTATAAAAGGTGAGATTGTTTTTAAAATATTCAATTAACTAAAAATTCATCATAAAAGTAAAATTTGGACTAAGAATGTGTTTTAAAACATCGTCTTATACTCATTTCCTAGTAAAAAAACCTAACACGTATTACTACAATTGCACTTATTTTTTTTACACAAGTTAAGAAATCAAATATACTGTTTAGATGTACAACATTTTAAAATTAATGGTTTTAATTTTGCATATGAACTCTATTATTTCTATATTAACAACAAAAATGTGTTGTGTTCCTTCATGACATAATTTACTCTTTTTACAAGAAGTATTAGTGAATAGTATTAGCACAGAAAGTTTTGCAACATAATAATTATTATAATTCCTATAAACAAATAAATAAATGTAATCTTTAACTTGATTATAAATATATTCTAATTCACCTACAATAAAAGAAACACAAATTATGGGCTAATATTTAATATTTCCTAATTAATTTTTATTTATTTTGTATAGACCTTTTTTATGAGCATCATTAAAATAACTTGTTACTTAACGCTATAAAAAGTGAGATTGTTTTTAAAATATTCAATTAACTAAAAATTCATCATAAAAGTAAAATTTGAACTAAGAATGTGTTTTAAAACATCGTCATATACTCATTTCCTAGTAACAAACTAACACGCATTACTACAATTGCACTTATTTTTTTACACAACTTAAGAAATCAAAGATACTGTTTAGATGTACAATATTTTAAATTAAATGTGTTAATTTTTGCATATGAACTCTATTATTCTAGATTAACAAAAAAAATGTGTTTGTGTTCCTTTATGACATAATTTACTCTTTTTACAAGGAGGATTATGAATAGTATTAGCACAAGAAGTTTTGCAACATAATAATTCTTATAATTCCTATAATCAAATAAATAAATGTTAATCTTTAACTTGATTATAAATATATTCTAATTCAACTACAACAAAAGAAACACAAATTATGGGCTAATATTTAATATTTCCTAATTAATTTTTATTTATTTTGTATAGACCTTTTTAATGAGCATCATTAACATAACTTGTTACTTAACGCTATAAAAAGTGAGATTGTTTTTAAAATATTCAATTAACTAAAAATTCATCATAAAAGTAAAATTTGGACTAAGAATGTGTTTTAAAACATCGTCATATACTCATTTCCTAGTAACAAACTAACACGCATTACTACAATTGCACTTATTTTTTTTACACAACTTAAGAAATCAAAGATACTGTTTAGATGTACAATATTTTAAAATTAAATGTGTTAATTTTGCATATGAACTCTATTATTCTAGATTAACAAAAAAATGTGTTCTGTTCCTTTATGACATAATTTACTCTTTTTACAAGGAGGATTATGAATAGTATTAGCACAAGAAGATTTGCAACATAATAATTCTTATAATTCCTATAATCAAATAAATAAATGTTAATCTTTAACTTGATTATAAATATATTCTAATTCAACTAAAACAAAATAAAACACAAATTATGGGCTAATATTTAATATTTCCTAATTAATTTTTATTTATTTTGTATAGACCTTTTTAATGAGCATCATTAAAATAACTTGTTACTTAACGCTATAAAAAGTGAGATTGTTTTTAAAATATTCAATTAACTAAAAATTCATCATAAAAGTAAAATTTGGACTAAGAATGTGTTTTAAAACATCGTCTTATACTCATTTCCTAGTAAAAAACTAACACGCATTACTACAATTGCACTTATTTTTTTTACACAACTTAAGAAATCAAAGATACTGTTTAGATGTACAATATTTTAAAATTAAATGTGTTAATTTTGCATATGAACTCTATTATTCTAGATTAACAAAAAAATGTGTTCTGTTCCTTTATGACATAATTTACTCTTTTTACAAGGAGGATTATGAATAGTATTAGCACAAGAAGATTTGCAACATAATAATTCTTATAATTCCTATAATCAAATAAATAAATGTTAATCTTTAACTTGATTATAAATATATTCTAATTCAACTAAAACAAAATAAAACACAAATTATGGGCTAATATTTAATATTTCCTAATTAATTTTTATTTATTTTGTATAGACCTTTTTAATGAGCATCATTAAAATAACTTGTTACTTAACGCTATAAAAAGTGAGATTGTTTTTAAAATATTCAATTAACTAAAAATTCATCATAAAAGTAAAATTTGGACTAAGAATGTGTTTTAAAACATCGTCTTATACTCATTTCCTAGTAAAAAACTAACACGTATTACTACAATTGCACTTATTTTTTTTACACAAGTTAAGAAATCAAATATACTGTTTAGATGTACAACATTTTAAAATTAAATGTTTTAATTTTGCATATGAACTCTATTATTCTATATTAACAACAAAAATGTGTTGTGTTCCTTCATGACATAATTTACTCTTTTTACAAGAAGTATTATGAATAGTATTAGCACAAGAAGTTTTGCAACATAATAATTATTATAATTCCTATAAACAAATAAATAAATGTAAATCTTTAACTTGATTATAAATATATTCTAATTCACCTACAATAAAAGAAACACAAATTATGGGCTAATATTTAATATTTCCTAATTAATTTTTATTTATTTTGTATAGACCTTTTTTATGAGCATCATTAAAATAACTTGTTACTTAACGCTATAAAAAGTGAGATTGTTTTTAAAATATTCAATTAACTAAAAATTCATCATAAAAGTAAAATTTGAACTAAGAATGTGTTTTAAAACATCGTCATATACTCATTTCCTAGTAACAAACTAACACGCATTACTACAATTGCACTTATTTTTTTTACACAACTTAAGAAATCAAAGATACTGTTTAGATGTACAATATTTTAAAATTAAATGTGTTAATTTTGCATATGAACTCTATTATTCTAGATTAACAAAAAAAATGTGTTGTGTTCCTTTATGACATAATTTACTCTTTTTACAAGGAGGATTATGAATAGTATTAGCACAAGAAGTTTTGCAACATAATAATTCTTATAATTCCTATAATCAAATAAATAAATGTTAATCTTTAACTTGATTATAAATATATTCTAATTCAACTACAACAAAAGAAACACAAATTATGGGCTAATATTTAATATTTCCTAATTAATTTTTATTTATTTTGTATAGACCTTTTTAATGAGCATCATTAACATAACTTGTTACTTAACGCTATAAAAAGTGAGATTGTTTTTAAAATATTCAATTAACTAAAAATTCATCATAAAAGTAAAATTTGGACTAAGAATGTGTTTTAAAACATCGTCATATACTCATTTCCTAGTAACAAACTAACACGCATTACTACAATTGCACTTATTTTTTTTACACAACTTAAGAAATCAAAGATACTGTTTAGATGTACAATATTTTAAAATTAAATGTGTTAATTTTGCATATGAACTCTATTATTCTAGATTAACAAAAAAATGTGTTCTGTTCCTTTATGACATAATTTACTCTTTTTACAAGGAGGATTATGAATAGTATTAGCACAAGAAGATTTGCAACATAATAATTCTTATAATTCCTATAATCAAATAAATAAATGTTAATCTTTAACTTGATTATAAATATATTCTAATTCAACTAAAACAAAATAAAACACAAATTATGGGCTAATATTTAATATTTCCTAATTAATTTTTATTTATTTTGTATAGACCTTTTTAATGAGCATCATTAAAATAACTTGTTACTTAACGCTATAAAAAGTGAGATTGTTTTTAAAATATTCAATTAACTAAAAATTCATCATAAAAGTAAAATTTGGACTAAGAATGTGTTTTAAAACATCGTCTTATACTCATTTCCTAGTAAAAAACTAACACGCATTACTACAATTGCACTTATTTTTTTTACACAACTTAAGAAATCAAAGATACTGTTTAGATGTACAATATTTTAAAATTAAATGTGTTAATTTTGCATATGAACTCTATTATTCTAGATTAACAAAAAAATGTGTTCTGTTCCTTTATGACATAATTTACTCTTTTTACAAGGAGGATTATGAATAGTATTAGCACAAGAAGATTTGCAACATAATAATTCTTATAATTCCTATAATCAAATAAATAAATGTTAATCTTTAACTTGATTATAAATATATTCTAATTCAACTAAAACAAAATAAAACACAAATTATGGGCTAATATTTAATATTTCCTAATTAATTTTTATTTATTTTGTATAGACCTTTTTAATGAGCATCATTAAAATAACTTGTTACTTAACGCTATAAAAAGTGAGATTGTTTTTAAAATATTCAATTAACTAAAAATTCATCATAAAAGTAAAATTTGGACTAAGAATGTGTTTTAAAACATCGTCTTATACTCATTTCCTAGTAAAAAACTAACACGTATTACTACAATTGCACTTATTTTTTTTACACAAGTTAAGAAATCAAATATACTGTTTAGATGTACAACATTTTAAAATTAAATGCTTTAAATTTGCATATGAACTCTATTATTCTATATTAACAACAAAAATGTGTTGTGTTCCTTCATGACATAATTTACTCTTTTTACAAGAAGTATTATGAATAGTATTAGCACAAGAAGTTTTGCAACATAATAATTATTATAATTCCTATAATCAAATAAATAAATGTTAATCTTTAACTTGATTATAAATATATTCTAATTCAACTACAACAAAAGAAACACAAATTATGGGCTAATATTTAATATTTCCTAATTAATTTTTATTTATTTTGTATAGACCTTTTTAATGAGCATCATTAAAATAACTTGTTACTTAACGCTATAAAAAGTGAGATTGTTTTTGAAATATTCAATTAACTAAAAATTCATCATAAAAGTAAAATTTGGACTAAGAATGTGTTTTAAAACATCGTCTTATACTCGTTTCCTAGTAACAAACTAACACGTATTACTACAATTGCACTTATTTTTTTTACACAAGTTAAGAAATCAAATATACTGTTTAGATGTACAACATTTTAAAATTAAATGTTTTAATTTTGCATATGAACTCTATTATTCTATATTAACAACAAAAATGTGTTGTGTTCCTTCATGACATAATTTACTCTTTTTACAAGGAGGATTATGAATAGTATTAGCACAAGAAGTTTTGCAACATAATAATTATTATAATTCCTATAAACAAATAAATAAATGTTAATCTTTAACTTGATTATAAATATATTCTAATTCACCTACAATAAAAGAAACACAAATTATGGGCTAATATTTAATATTTCCTAATTAATTTTTATTTATTTTGTATAGACCTTTATTATGAGCATCATTAAAATAACTTGTTACTTAAAGCTATAAAAAGTGAGATTGTTTTTGAAATATTCAATTAACTAAAAATTCATCATAAAAGTAAAATTTTAACTAAGAATGTGTTTTAAAACATCGTCATATACTCATTTCCTAGTAACAAACTAACACGCATTACTACAATTGCACTTATTTTTTTTACACAACTTAAGAAATCAAAGATACTGTTTAGATGTACAATATTTTAAAATTAAATGTGTTAATTTTACATATGAACTCTATTATTCTAGATTAACAAAAAAATGTGTTGTGTTCCTTTATGACATAATTTACTCTTTTTACAAGGAGGATTATGAATAGTATTAGCACAAGAAGTTTTGCAACATAATAATTCTTATAATTCCTATAAACAAATAAATAAATGTTAATCTTTAACTTGATTATAAATATATTCTAATTCACCTACAATAAAAGAAACACAAATTATGGGCTAATATTTAATATTTCATAATTAATTTTTATTTATTTTGTATAGACCTTTATTATGAGCATCATTAAAATAACTTGTTACTTAAAGCTATAAAAAGTGAGATTGTTTTTGAAATATTCAATTAACTAAAAATTCATCATAAAAGTAAAATTTGAACTAAGAATGTGTTTTAAAACATCGTCATATACTCATTTCCTAGTAACAAACTAACACGCATTACTACAATTGCACTTATTTTTTTTACACAACTTAAGAAATCAAAGATACTGTTTAGATGTGCAATATTTTAAAATTAAATGTGTTAATTTTACATATGAACTCTATTATTCTAGATTAACAAAAAAATGTGTTGTGTTCCTTTATGACATAATTTACTCTTTTTACAAGGAGGATTATGAATAGTATTAGCACAAGAAGATTTGCAACATAATAATTCTTATAATTCCTATAATCAAATAAATAAATGTTAATCTTTAACTTGATTATAAATATATTCTAATTCAACTTCAATAAAATCAAACACAAATTATGGGCTAATATTTAATATTTCCTAATTAATTTTTATTTATTTTGTATAGACCTTTTTAATGAGCATCATTAAAATAACTTGTTACTTAACGCTATAAAAAGTGAGATTGTTTTTGAAATATTCAATTAACTAAAAATTCATCATAAAAGTAAAATTTGGACTAAGAATGTGTTTTAAAACATCGTCTTATACTCATTTCCTAATAAAAAACTAACACGTATTACTACAATTGCACTTATTTTTTTTACACAAGTTAAGAAATCAAATATACTGTTTAGATGTACAACATTTTAAAATTAAATGTTTTAATTTTGCATATGAACTCTATTATTCTATATTAACAACAAAAATGTGTTGTGTTCCTTCATGACATAATTTACTCTTTTTACAAGAAGTATTATGAATAGTATTAGCACAAGAAGTTTTGCAACATAATAATTATTATAATTCCTATAAACAAATAAATAAATGTAAATCTTTAACTTGATTATAAATATATTCTAATTCACCTACAATAAAAGAAACACAAATTATGGGCTAATATTTAATATTTCCTAATTAATTTTTATTTATTTTGTATAGACCTTTTTTATGAGCATCATTAAAATAACTTGTTACTTAACGCTATAAAAAGTGAGATTGTTTTTAAAATATTCAATTAACTAAAAATTCATCATAAAAGTAAAATTTGAACTAAGAATGTGTTTTAAAACATCGTCATATACTCATTTCCTAGTAACAAACTAACACGCATTACTACAATTGCACTTATTTTTTTTACACAACTTAAGAAATCAAAGATACTGTTTAGATGTACAAAATTTTAAAATTAAATGTGTTAATTTTGCATATGAACTCTATTATTCTAGATTAACAAAAAAAAATGTGTTGTGTTCCTTTATGACATAATTTACTCTTTTTACAAGGAGGATTATGAATAGTATTAGCACAAGAAGTTTTGCAACATAATAATTCTTATAATTCCTATAAACAAATAAATAAATGTTAATCTTTAACTTGATTATAAATATATTCTAATTCACCTACAAAAAAAGAAACACAAATTATGGGCTAATATTTAATATTTCATAATTAATTTTTATTTATTTTGTATAGACCTTTTTTATGAGCATCATTAAAATAACTTGTTACTTAACGCTATCAAAAGTGAGATTGTTTTTGAAATATTCAATTAACTAAAAATTCATCATAAAAGTAAAATTTGAACTAAGAATGTGTTTTAAAACATCGTCATATACTCATTTCCTAATAACAAACTAACACGCATTACTACAATTGCACTTATTTTTTTTACACAAGTTAAGAAATCAAATATACTGTTTAGATGTACAACATTTTAAAATTAAATGTTTTAATTTTGCATATGAACTCTATTATTCTATATTAACAACAAAAATGTGTTGTGTTCCTTCATGACATAATTTACTCTTTTTACAAGGAGGATTATGAATAGTATTAGCACAAGAAGTTTTGCAACATAATAATTCTTATAATTCCTATAAACAAATAAATAAATGTTAATCTTTAACTTGATTATAAATATATTCTAATTCACCTACAATAAAAGAAACACAAATTATGGGCTAATATTTAATATTTCCTAATTAATTTTTATTTATTTTGTATAGACCTTTATTATGAGCATCATTAAAATAACTTGTTACTTAAAGCTATAAAAAGTGAGATTGTTTTTGAAATATTCAATTAATTAAAAATTCATCATAAAAGTAAAATTTGAACTAAGAATGTGTTTTAAAACATCGTCATATACTCATTTCCTAGTAACAAACTAACACACATTACTACAATTGCACTTATTTTTTTTACACAACTTAAGAAATCAAAGATACTGTTTAGATGTACAATATTTTAAAATTAAATGTGTTAATTTTGCATATGAACTCTATTATTCTAGATTAACAAAAAAATGTGTTCTGTTCCTTTATGACATAATTTACTCTTTTTACAAGGAGGATTATGAATAGTATTAGCACAAGAAGATTTGCAACATAATAATTCTTATAATTCCTATAATCAAATAAATAAATGTTAATCTTTAACTTGATTATAAATATATTCTAATTCAACTTCAATAAAATCAAACACAAATTATGGGCTAATATTTAATATTTCCTAATTAATTTTTATTTATTTTGTATAGACCTTTTTAATGAGCATCATTAAAATAACTTGTTACTTAACGCTATAAAAAGTGAGATTGTTTTTGAAATATTCAATTAACTAAAAATTCATCATAAAAGTAAAATTTGGACTAAGAATGTGTTTTAAAACATCGTCTTATACTCATTTCCTAATAAAAAACTAACACGTATTACTACAATTGCACTTATTTTTTTTACACAAGTTAAGAAATCAAATATACTGTTTAGATGTACAACATTTTAAAATTAAATGTTTTAATTTTGCATATGAACTCTATTATTCTATATTAACAACAAAAATGTGTTGTGTTCCTTCATGACATAATTTACTCTTTTTACAAGAAGTATTATGAATAGTATTAGCACAAGAAGTTTTGCAACATAATAATTATTATAATTCCTATAAACAAATAAATAAATGTAAATCTTTAACTTGATTATAAATATATTCTAATTCACCTACAATAAAAGAAACACAAATTATGGGCTAATATTTAATATTTCCTAATTAATTTTTATTTATTTTGTATAGACCTTTTTTATGAGCATCATTAAAATAACTTGTTACTTAACGCTATAAAAAGTGAGATTGTTTTTAAAATATTCAATTAACTAAAAATTCATCATAAAAGTAAAATTTGAACTAAGAATGTGTTTTAAAACATCGTCATATACTCATTTCCTAGTAACAAACTAACACGCATTACTACAATTGCACTTATTTTTTTTACACAACTTAAGAAATCAAAGATACTGTTTAGATGTACAAAATTTTAAAATTAAATGTGTTAATTTTGCATATGAACTCTATTATTCTAGATTAACAAAAAAAAATGTGTTGTGTTCCTTTATGACATAATTTACTCTTTTTACAAGGAGGATTATGAATAGTATTAGCACAAGAAGTTTTGCAACATAATAATTCTTATAATTCCTATAAACAAATAAATAAATGTTAATCTTTAACTTGATTATAAATATATTCTAATTCACCTACAAAAAAAGAAACACAAATTATGGGCTAATATTTAATATTTCATAATTAATTTTTATTTATTTTGTATAGACCTTTTTTATGAGCATCATTAAAATAACTTGTTACTTAACGCTATCAAAAGTGAGATTGTTTTTGAAATATTCAATTAACTAAAAATTCATCATAAAAGTAAAATTTGAACTAAGAATGTGTTTTAAAACATCGTCATATACTCATTTCCTAATAACAAACTAACACGCATTACTACAATTGCACTTTTTTTTTACACAACTTAAGAAATCAAAGATACTGTTTAGATGTACAATATTTTAAAATTAAATGTGTTAATTTTGCATATGAACTCTATTATTCTAGATTAACAAAAAAATGTGTTGTGTTCCTTTACGACATAATTTACTCTTTTTACAAGGAGGATTATGAATAGTATTAGCACAAGAAGTTTTGCAACATAATAATTCTTATAATTCCTATAATCAAATAAATAAATGTTAATCTTTAACTTGATTATAAATATATTCTAATTCAACTACAACAAAAGAAACACAAATTATGGGCTAATATTTAATATTTCCTAATTAATTTTTATTTATTTTGTATAGACCTTTTTAATGAGCATCATTAGCATAACTTGTTACTTAACGCTATAAAAAGTGAGATTGTTTTTAAAATATTCAGTTAACTAAAAATTCATCATAAAAGTAAAATTTGGACTAAGAATGTGTTTTAAAACATCGTCATATACTCATTTCCTAGTAACAAACTAACACGCATTACTACAATTGCACTTATTTTTTTTACACAACTTAAGAAATCAAAGATACTGTTTAGATGTACAATATTTTAAAATTAAATGTGTTAATTTTGCATATGAACTCTATTATTCTAGATTAACAAAAAAATGTGTTCTGTTCCTTTATGACATAATTTACTCTTTTTACAAGGAGGATTATGAATAGTATTAGCACAAGAAGATTTGCAACATAATAATTCTTATAATTCCTATAATCAAATAAATAAATGTTAATCTTTAACTTGATTATAAATATATTCTAATTCAACTAAAACAAAATAAAACACAAATTATGGGCTAATATTTAATATTTCCTAATTAATTTTTATTTATTTTGTATAGACCTTTTTAATGAGCATCATTAAAATAACTTGTTACTTAACGCTATAAAAAGTGAGATTGTTTTTAAAATATTCAATTAACTAAAAATTCATCATAAAAGTAAAATTTGGACTAAGAATGTGTTTTAAAACATCGTCTTATACTCATTTCCTAGTAAAAAACTAACACGTATTACTACAATTGCACTTATTTTTTTTACACAAGTTAAGAAATCAAATATACTGTTTAGATGTACAACATTTTAAAATTAAATGCTTTAAATTTGCATATGAACTCTATTATTCTATATTAACAACAAAAATGTGTTGTGTTCCTTCATGACATAATTTACTCTTTTTACAAGAAGTATTATGAATAGTATTAGCACAAGAAGTTTTGCAACATAATAATTATTATAATTCCTATAATCAAATAAATAAATGTTAATCTTTAACTTGATTATAAATATATTCTAATTCAACTACAACAAAAGAAACACAAATTATGGGCTAATATTTAATATTTCCTAATTAATTTTTATTTATTTTGTATAGACCTTTTTAATGAGCATCATTAAAATAACTTGTTACTTAACGCTATAAAAAGTGAGATTGTTTTTGAAATATTCAATTAACTAAAAATTCATCATAAAAGTAAAATTTGGACTAAGAATGTGTTTTAAAACATCGTCTTATACTCGTTTCCTAGTAACAAACTAACACGTATTACTACAATTGCACTTATTTTTTTTACACAAGTTAAGAAATCAAATATACTGTTTAGATGTACAACATTTTAAAATTAAATGTTTTAATTTTGCATATGAACTCTATTATTCTATATTAACAACAAAAATGTGTTGTGTTCCTTCATGACATAATTTACTCTTTTTACAAGGAGGATTATGAATAGTATTAGCACAAGAAGTTTTGCAACATAATAATTCTTATAATTCCTATAATCAAATAAATAAATGTTAATCTTTAACTTGATTATAAATATATTCTAATTCAACTACAACAAAAGAAACACAAATTATGGGCTAATATTTAATATTTCCTAATTAATTTTTATTTATTTTGTATAGACCTTTTTAATGAGCATCATTAAAATAACTTGTTACTTAACGCTATAAAAAGTGAGATTGTTTTTAAAATATTCAATTAACTAAAAATTCATCATAAAAGTAAAATTTGGACTAAGAATGTGTTTTAAAACATCGTCTTATACTCGTTTCCTAGTAAAAAACTAACACGTATTACTACAATTGCACTTATTTTTTTTACACAACTTAAGAAATCAAATATACTGTTTAGATGTACAATATTTTAAAATTAAATGTTTTAATTTTGCATATGAACTCTATTATTCTAGATTAACAAAAAAAATGTGTTGTGTTCCTTCATGACATAATTTACTCTTTTTACAAGGAGGATTATGAATAGTATTAGCACAAGAAGTTTTGCAACATAATAATTATTATAATTCCTATAATCAAATAAATAAATGTTAATCTTTAACTTGATTATAAATATATTCTAATTCACCTACAACAAAAGAAACACAAATTATGGGCTAATATTTAATATTTCCTAATTAATTTTTATTTATTTTGTATAGACCTTTATTATGAGCATCATTAAAATAACTTGTTACTTAACGCTATAAAAAGTGAGATTGTTTTTAAAATATTCAATTAACTAAAAATTCATCATAAAAGTAAAATTTGGACTAAGAATGTGTTTTAAAACATCGTCATATACTCATTTCCTAGTAACAAACTAACACGCATTACTACAATTGCACTTATTTTTTTTACACAACTTAAGAAATCAAAGATACTGTTTAGATGTGCAATATTTTAAAATTAAATGTGTTAATTTTACATATGAACTCTATTATTCTAGATTAACAACAAAAATGTGTTGTGTTCCTTTATGACATAATTTACTCTTTTTACAAGGAGGATTATGAATAGTATTAGCACAAGAAGATTTGCAACATAATAATTCTTATAATTCCTATAAACAAATAAATAAATGTTAATCTTTAACTTGATTATAAATATATTCTAATTCAACTTCAATAAAGTCAAACACAAATTATGGGCTAATATTTAATATTTCCTAATTAATTTTTATTTATTTTGTATAGACCTTTTTAATGAGCATCATTAAAATAACTTGTTACTTAACGCTATAAAAAGTGAGATTGTTTTTGAAATATTCAATTAACTAAAAATTCATCATAAAAGTAAAATTTGGACTAAGAATGTGTTTTAAAACATCGTCTTATACTCATTTCCTAATAACAAACTAACACGCATTACTACAATTGCACTTATTTTTTTTACACAAGTTAAGAAATCAAATATACTGTTTAGATGTACAACATTTTAAAATTAAATGTGTTAATTTTGCATATGAACTCTATTATTCTATATTAACAAAAAAATGTGTTGTGTTCCTTTATGACATAATTTACTCTTTTTACAAGAAGTATTATGAATAGTATTAGCACAAGAAGTTTTGCAACATAATAATTATTATAATTCCTATAAACAAATAAATAAATGTAAATCTTTAACTTGATTATAAATATATTCTAATTCACCTACAATAAAAGAAACACAAATTATGGGCTAATATTTAATATTTCCTAATTAATTTTTATTTATTTTGTATAGACCTTTTTTATGAGCATCATTAAAATAACTTGTTACTTAACGCTATAAAAAGTGAGATTGTTTTTAAAATATTCAATTAACTAAAAATTCATCATAAAAGTAAAATTTGAACTAAGAATGTGTTTTAAAACATCGTCATATACTCATTTCCTAGTAACAAACTAACACGCATTACTACAATTGCACTTATTTTTTTTACACAACTTAAGAAATCAAAGATACTGTTTAGATGTACAAAATTTTAAAATTAAATGTGTTAATTTTGCATATGAACTCTATTATTCTAGATTAACAAAAAAAAATGTGTTGTGTTCCTTTATGACATAATTTACTCTTTTTACAAGGAGGATTATGAATAGTATTAGCACAAGAAGTTTTGCAACATAATAATTCTTATAATTCCTATAATCAAATAAATAAATGTTAATCTTTAACTTGATTATAAATATATTCTAATTCAACTACAACAAAAGAAACACAAGTTATGGGCTAATATTTAATATTTCCTAATTAATTTTTATTTATTTTGTATAGACCTTTTTAATGAGCATCATTAAAATAACTTGTTACTTAACGCTATAAAAAGTGAGATTGTTTTTAAAATATTCAATTAACTAAAAATTCATCATAAAAGTAAAATTTGGACTAAGAATGTGTTTTAAAACATCGTCTTATACTCGTTTCCTAATAAAAAACTAACACGTATTACTACAATTGCACTTATTTTTTTTACACAAGTTAAGAAATCAAATATATTGTTTAGATGTACAACATTTTAAAATTAAATGTTTTAATTTTGCATATGAACTCTATTATTCTATATTAACAACAAAAATGTGTTGTGTTCCTTCATGACATAATTTACTCTTTTTACAAGGAGGATTATGAATAGTATTAGCACAAGAAGTTTTGCAACATAATAATTATTATAATTCCTATAAACAAATAAATAAATGTTAATCTTTAACTTGATTATAAATATATTCTAATTCACCTACAATAAAAGAAACACAAATTATGGGCTAATATTTAATATTTCCTAATTAATTTTTATTTATTTTGTATAGACCTTTATTATGAGCATCATTAAAATAACTTGTTACTTAAAGCTATAAAAAGTGAGATTGTTTTTGAAATATTCAATTACCTAAAAATTCATCATAAAAGTAAAATTTGAACTAAGAATGTGTTTTAAAACATCGTCATATACTCATTTCCTAGTAACAAACTAACACGCATTACTACAATTGCACTTATTTTTTTTACACAACTTAAGAAATCAAAGATACTGTTTAGATGTACAATATTTTAAAATTAAATGTGTTAATTTTACATATGAACTCTATTATTCTAGATTAACAAAAAAATGTGTTGTGTTCCTTTATGACATAATTTACTCTTTTTACAAGGAGGATTATGAATAGTATTAGCACAAGAAGATTTGCAACATAATAATTCTTATAATTCCTATAATCAAATAAATAAATGTTAATCTTTAACTTGATTATAAATATATTCTAATTCAACTACAATAAAATAAAACACAAATTATGGGCTAATATTTAATATTTCCTAATTAATTTTTATTTATTTTGTATAGACCTTTTTAATGAGCATCATTAAAATAACTTGTTACTTAACGCTATAAAAAGTGAGATTGTTTTTGAAATATTCAATTAACTAAAAATTCATCATAAAAGTAAAATTTGGACTAAGAATGTGTTTTAAAACATCGTCTTATACTCATTTCCTAGTAAAAAACTAACACGTATTACTACAATTGCACTTATTTTTTTTACACAAGTTAAGAAATCAAATATACTGTTTAGATTTACAACATTTTAAAATTAAATGTTTTAATTTTGCATATGAACTCTATTATTCTATATTAACAACAAAAATGTGTTGTGTTCCTTCATGACATAATTTACTCTTTTTACAAGAAGTATTATGAATAGTATTAGCACAAGAAGTTTTGCAACATATTAATTATTATAATTCCTATAAACAAATAAATAAATGTTAATCTTTAACTTGATTATAAATTTATTATAATTCAACTACAATAAAAGAAACACAAATTATGGGCTAATATTTAATATTTCCTAATTAATTTTTATTTATTTTGTATAGACCTTTTTAATGAGCATCATTAAAATAACGTGTTATTAACGCTATAAAAAGTGAGATTGTTTTTAGAATATTCCATTAACTAATAATTCATCATAAAAGTAAAATTTGGACTAAGAATGTGTTTTAAAACATCGTCTTATACTCATTTCCTAGTAATAAACTAACACGCATTACTACAATTGCACCTTTTTTTTTACACAACTTAAGAAATCAAATATACTGTTTAGATGTACAATATTTTAAAATTAAACGTGTTAATTTTGCATATGAACTCTATTATTCTAGATTAACAACAAAAATGTGTTGTGTTCCTTCATGACATGATTTACTCTTTTTACAAGAAGCATTATGAATAGTATTAGCACAAGAAATTTTGCAACATAATAATTCTTATAATTCCTATAATCAAATATATAAATGTTAATCTTTAACTTGATTATAAATTTATTATAACTCAACTACAATAAAAGAAACACAAATTATGGGCTAATATTTAATATTTCCTAATTAATTTTTATTTATTTTGCATAGACCTTTTTAATGAGCATCATTAAAATAACGTGTTACTTAACGCTATAAAAAGTGAGATTGTTTTTAAAATATTCCATTAACTAAAAATTCATCATAAAAGTAAAATTTGGACTAAGAATGTGTTTTAAAACATCGTCTTATACTCATTTCCTAGTAACAAACTAACACGCATTACTACAATTGCACTTTTTTTTACACTACTTAAGAATCAAATATACTGTTTAGATGTACATCATTTTAAAATTAAATGTGTTAATTTTGCATATGAACTCTATTATCCTAGATTAACAACAAAAATGTGTTGTGTTCCTTCATGACATGATTTACTCTTTTTACAAGAAGGATTATGAATAGTATTAGCACAAGAAATTTTGAAACATAATAATTCTTATAATTCCTATAATCAAATAAATAAATGTTAATCTTTAACTTGATTATAAATATATTCTAATTCACCTACAATAAAAGAAACACAAATTATGGGCTAATATTTAATATTTCCTAATTGATTTTTATTTATTTTGTATAGACCTTTTTAATGAGCATCATTAAAATAACGTGTTACTTAACGCTATAAAAAGTGAGATTGTTTTTAAAATATTCCATTAACTAAAAATTCATCATAAAAGTAAAATTTGGACTAAGAATGTGTTTTAAAACATCGTCTTATACTCATTTCCTAGTGACAAACTAACACCCATTACTACAATTGCACTTATTTTTTTACACAACTTAAGAAATCAAATATACTGTTTAGATGTACAATATTTTAAAATTAAATTTGTTAATTTTGCATATGAACTCTATTATTCTAGATTAACAACAAAAATGTATTGTGTTGCTTCATGACATGATTTACTCTTTTTACAAGAAGGATAATGAATAGTATTAGCACAAGAAATTTTGCAACATAATAATTCTTATAATTCCTATAATCAAATAAATAAATGTTAATCTTTAACTTGATTATAAGTTTATTATAATTCAACTAAAATAAAAGAAACACAAATTATGGGCTAATATTTAATATTTCCTAATTAATTTTTATTTATTTTGTATAGACCTTTTTAATGAGCATCATTAAAATAACGTGTTACTTAACGCTATAAAAAGTGAGATTGTTTTTAGAATATTCCATTAACTAATAATTCATCATAAAAGTAAAACTTGGACTAAGAATGTGTTTTAAAACATCGTCTTATACTCATTTCCTAGTAACAAACTAACACGCATTACTACAATTGCACTTATTTTTTTTACAAAACTTAAGAAATCAAATATACTGTTTAGATGTACAATATTTTAAAATTAAACGTGTTAATTTTGCATATGAACTCTATTATTCTAGATTAACAACAAAAATGTATCGTGTTCCTTCATGACATGATTTACTCTTTTTACAAGAAGGATAATGAATAGTATTAGCACAAGAAATTTTGCAACATAATAATTCTTATAATTCCTATAATCAAATAAATAAATGTTAATCTTTAACTTGATTATAAATTTATTATAATTCAACTACAATAAAAGAAACACAAATTATGGGCTAATATTTAATATTTCCTAATTAATTTTTATTTATTTTGTATAGACCTTTTTAATGAGCATCATTAAAATAACGTGTTATTAACGCTATAAAAAGTGAGATTGTTTTTAGAATATTCCATTAACTAATAATTCATCATAAAAGTAAAATTTGACTAAGAATGTGTTTTAAAACATCGTCTTATACTCATTTCCTAGTAACAAACTAACACGCATTACTACAATTGCACTTATTTTTTTTACACAACTTAAGAAATCAAATATATTATTTAGATGTACAATATTTTAAAATCAAATGTGTTAATTTTGCATATGAACTCTATTATTCTAGATTAACAACAAAAATGTGTTGTGTTCCTTCATGACATGATTTACTCTTTTTAAAAGAAGGATTATGAATAGTATTAGCACAAGAAATTTTGCAACATAATAATTCTTATAATTCCTATAATCAAATAAAATAAATGTTAATCTTTAGCTTGATTATAAATTTATTATAATTCAACTACAATAAAAGAAACACAAATTATAGGCTAATATTTAATTTTTCCTAATTAATTTTATTTATTTTGTATAGACCTTTTTAATGAGCATCATTAAAATAACGTGTTACTTAACGCTATAAAAAAGTGAGATTGTTTTTAAAATATTCAATTAACTAAAAATTCATCATAAAAGAAAAATTTGGACTAAGAATATGTTTTAAAACATCGTCTTATACTCATTTCCTAGTAACAAATTAACACGCATTACTACAATTGCACTTATTTTTTTTACACAGCTTAAGAAATCAAATATACTGTTTAGATGTACAATATTTTAAAATTAAACGTGTTAATTTTGCATATGAACTCTATTATTCTAGATTAACAAAAAAAATGTGTTGTGTTCCTTTATGACATGATTTACTCTTTTTACAAGGAGGATTATGAATAGTATTAGCACAAGAAGTTTTGCAACATAATAATTCTTATAATTCCTATAATCAAATAAATAAATGTTAATCTTTAACTTGATTATAAAATATATTCTAATTCAACTACAATAAAATAAAACACAAATTATGGGCTAATAATTTAATATTTCCTAATTAATTTTTATTTATTTTGTATAGACCTTTTTAATGAGCATCATTAAATAACTTGTTACTTAACGCTATAAAAAAGTTAGATTGTTTTTAAAATATTCAATTAACTAAAAATTCATCATATAAGTAAAATTTGGACTAAGAATGTGTTTTAAAACATCGTCTTATACTCATTTCCTAGTAAAAAACTAACACGTATTACTACAATTGCACTTATTTTTTTTTACACAAGTTAAGAAATCAAATATACTGTTAAGATGTACAACATTTTAAAATTAAATGTTTAATTTTGCATATGAACTCTATTATTCTATATTATCAACAAAAAATTTGTTGTGTTCCTTCATTACATAATTTACTCTTTTTACAAGAAGTATTATGAATAGTATTAGCACAAGAAGTTTTGCAACATAATAATTATTATAATTCCTATAAACAAATAAATAAATGTTAATCTTTAACTTGATTATAAATATATTCTAATTCACCTACAATAAAAGAAACACAAATTATGGGCTAATATTTAATATTTCCTAATTAATTTTTATTTATTTTGTATAGACCTTTTTTATGAGCATCATTAAAATAACTTGTTACTTAACGCTATAAAAAGTGAGATTGTTTTTTAAAATATTCAATTAACTAAAAATTCATCATAAAAGTAAAATTTGAACTAAGAATGTGTTTTAAAACATCGTCATATACTCATTTCCTAGTAACAAACTAACACACATTACTACAATTGCACTTATTTTTTTTACATAACTTAGGAAATCAAAGATACTGTTTAGATGTACAATATTTTAAAATTAAATGTTTTAATTTTGCATATGAACTCTATTATTCTAGATTAACAAAAAAAATGTGTTGTGTTCCTTTATGACATAATTTACTCTTTTTACAAGGAGGATTATGAATAGTATTAGCACAAGAAGTTTTGCAACATAATAATTCTTATAATTCCTATAATCAAATAAATAAATGTTAATCTTTAACTTGATTATAAATATATTCTAATTCAACTACAACAAAAGAAACACAAATTATGGGCTAATATTTAATATTTCCTAATTAATTTTTATTTATTTTGTATAGACCTTTTTAATGAGCATCATTAACACAACTTGTTACTTAACGCTATAAAAAGTGAGATTGTTTTTAAAATATTCAATTAAATAAAAATTCATCATAAAAGTAAAATTTGGACTAAGAATGTGTTTTAAAACATCGTCATATACTCATTTCCTAGTAACAAACTAACACGCATTACTACAATTGCACTTTTTTTTTACACTACTTAAGAATCAAATATACTGTTTAGATGTACAACATTTAAAATTAAATGTGTTAATTTTGCATATGAACTCTATTATCCTAGATTAACAACAAAATGTGTTGTGTTCCTTCATGACATGATTTACTCTTTTTACAAGAAGGATTATGAATAGTATTAGCACAAGAAATTTTGCAAAATAATAATTCTTATAATTCCTATAATCAAATATATAAATGTTAATCTTTAACTTGATTATAAATTTATTATAACTCAACTACAATAAAAGAAACACAAATTATGGGCTAATATTTAATATTTCCTAATTAATTTTTATTTATTTTGCATAGACCTTTTTAATGAGCATCATTAAAATAACGTGTTACTTAACGCTATAAAAAGTGAGATTGTTTTTAAAATATTCCATTAACTAAAAATTCATCATAAAAGTAAAATTTGGACTAAGAATGTGTTTTAAAACATCGTCTTATACTCATTTCCTAGTAACAAACTAACACGCATTACTACAATTGCACTTTTTTTTTACACTACTTAAGAATCAAATATACTGTTTAGATGTACAACATTTTAAAATTAAATGTGTTAATTTTGCATATGAACTCTATTATCCTAGATTAACAACAAAAATGTGTTGTGTTCCTTCATGACATGATTTACTCTTTTTACAAGAAGGATTATGAATAGTATTAGCACAAGAAATTTTGCAACATAATAATTCTTATAATTCCTATAATCAAATAAATAAATGTTAATCTTTAACTTGATTATAAATATATTCTAATTCACCTACAATAAAAGAAACACAAATTATGGGCTAATATTTAATATTTCCTAATTGATTTTTATTTATTTTGTATAGACCTTTTTAATGAGCATCATTAAAATAACGTGTTACTTAACGCTATAAAAAGTGAGATTGTTTTTAAAATATTCCATTAACTAAAAATTCAATCATAAAAGTAAAATTTGGACTAAGAATGTGTTTTAAAACATCGTCTTATACTCATTCCCTAGTGACAAACTAACACCCATTACTACAATTGCACTTATTGTTTTACACAACTTAAGAAATCAAATATACTGTTTAGATGTACAATATTTTAAAATTAAATTTGTTAATTTTGCATATGAACTCTATTATTCTAGATTAACAACAAAAATGTATCGTGTTCCTTCATGACATGATTTACTCTTTTACAAGAAGGATAATGAATAGTATTAGCACAAGAAATTTTGCAACATAATAATTCTTATAATTCCTATAATCAAATAAATAAATGTTAATCTTTAACTTGATTATAAATTTATTATAATTCAACTACAATAAAAGAAACACAAATTATGGGCTAATATTTAATATTTCCTAATTAATTTTTATTTATTTTGTATAGACCTTTTTAATGAGCATCATTAAAATAACGTGTTATTAACGCTATAAAAAAGTGAGATTGTTTTTAGAATATTCCATTAACTAATAATTCATCATAAAAGTAAAATTTGGACTAAGAATGTGTTTTAAAACATCGTCTTATACTCATTTCCTAGTAACAAACTAACACGCATTACTACAATTGCACTTATTTTTTTTACACAACTTAAGAAATCAAATATATTATTTAGATGTACAATATTTTAAAATCAAATGTGTTAATTTTGCATATGAACTCTATTATTCTAGATTAACAACAAAAATGTGTTGTGTTCCTTCATGACATGATTTACTCTTTTTAAAAGAAGGATTATGAATAGTATTAGCACAAGAAATTTTGCAACATAATAATTCTTATAATTCCTATAATCAAATAAAATAAATGTTAATCTTTAGCTTGATTATAAATTTATTATAATTCAACTACAATAAAAGAAACACAAATTATAGGCTAATATTTAATTTTTTCCTAATTAATTTTTATTTATTTTGTATAGACCTTTTTAATGAGCATCATTAAAATAACGTGTTACTTAACGCTATAAAAAGTGAGATTGTTTTTAAAATATTCAATTAACTAAAAATTCATCATAAAAGAAAAATTTGGACTAAGAATATGTTTTAAAAACATCGTCTTATACTCATTTCCTAGTAACAAATTAACACGCATTACTACAATTGCACTTATTTTTTTTACACAGCTTAAGAAATCAAATATACTGTTTAGATGTACAATATTTTAAAATTAAACGTGTTAATTTTGCATATGAACTCTATTATTCTAGATTAACAAAAAAATGTGTTGTGTTCCTTTATGACATGATTTACTCTTTTTACAAGGAGGATTATGAATAGTATTAGCACAAGAAGTTTTGCAACATAATAATTCTTATAATTCCTATAATCAAATAAATAAATGTTAATCTTTAACTTGATTATAAATATATTCTAATTCAACTACAATAAAATAAAACACAAATTATGGGCTAATATTTAATATTTCCTAATTAATTTTTATTTATTTTGTATAGACCTTTTTAATGAGCATCATTAAAATAACTTGTTACTTAACGCTATAAAAAGTTAGATTGTTTTTAAAATATTCAATTAACTAAAAATTCATCATATAAGTAAAATTTGGACTAAGAATGTGTTTTAAAACATCGTCTTATACTCATTTCCTAGTAAAAAACTAACACGTATTACTACAATTGCACTTATTTTTTTACACAAGTTAAGAAATCAAATATACTGTTAAGATGTACAACATTTTAAAATTAAATGTTTTAATTTTGCATATGAACTCTATTATTCTATATTATCAACAAAAATTTGTTGTGTTCCTTCATTACATAATTTACTCTTTTTACAAGAAGTATTATGAATAGTATTAGCACAAGAAGTTTTGCAACATAATAATTATTATAATTCCTATAAACAAATAAATAAATGTTAATCTTTAACTTGATTATAAATATATTCTAATTCACCTACAATAAAAGAAACACAAATTATGGGCTAATATTTAATATTTCCTAATTAATTTTTATTTATTTTGTATAGACCTTTTTTATGAGCATCATTAAAATAACTTGTTACTTAACGCTATAAAAAGTGAGATTGTTTTTAAAATATTCAATTAACTAAAAATTCATCATAAAAGTAAAATTTGAACTAAGAATGTGTTTTAAAACATCGTCATATACTCATTTCCTAGTAACAAACTAACACACATTACTACAATTGCACTTATTTTTTTTACATAACTTAGGAAATCAAAGATACTGTTTAGATGTACAATATTTTAAAATTAAATGTTTTAATTTTGCATATGAACTCTATTATTCTAGATTAACAAAAAAAATGTGTTGTGTTCCTTTATGACATAATTTACTCTTTTTACAAGGAGGATTATGAATAGTATTAGCACAAGAAGTTTTGCAACATAATAATTCTTATAATTCCTATAATCAAATAAATAAATGTTAATCTTTAACTTGATTATAAATATATTCTAATTCAACTACAACAAAAGAAACACAAATTATGGGCTAATATTTAATATTCCTAATTAATTTTTATTTATTTTGTATAGACCTTTTTAATGAGCATCATTAACACAACTTGTTACTTAACGCTATAAAAAGTGAGATTGTTTTTAAAATATTCAATTAAATAAAAATTCATCATAAAAGTAAAATTTGGACTAAGAATGTGTTTTAAAAACATCGTCATATACTCATTTCCTAGTAACAAACTAACACGCATTACTACAATTGCACTTTTTTTTACACTACTTAAGAATCAAATATACTGTTTAGATGTACAACATTTTAAAATTAAATGTGTTAATTTTGCATATGAACTCTATTATCCTAGATTAACAACAAAAATGTGTTGTGTTCCTTCATGACATGATTTACTCTTTTTACAAGAAGGATTATGAATAGTATTAGCACAAGAAATTTTGCAAAATAATAATTCTTATAATTCCTATAATCAAATATATAAATGTTAATCTTTAACTTGATTATAAATTTATTATAACTCAACTACAATAAAAGAAACACAAATTATGGGCTAATATTTAATATTTCCTAATTAATTTTTATTTATTTTGCATAGACCTTTTTAATGAGCATCATTAAAATAACGTGTTACTTAACGCTATAAAAAGTGAGATTGTTTTTAAAATATTCCATTAACTAAAAATTCATCATAAAAGTAAAATTTGGACTAAGAATGTGTTTTAAAACATCGTCTTATACTCATTTCCTAGTAACAAACTAACACGCATTACTACAATTGCACTTTTTTTTTACACTACTTAAGAATCAAATATACTGTTTAGATGTACAAACATTTTAAAATTAAATGTGTTAATTTTGCATATGAACTCTATTATCCTAGATTAACAACAAAAATGTGTTGTGTTCCTTCATGACATGATTACTCTTTTTACAAGAAGGATTATGAATAGTATTAGTCACAAGAAATTTTGCAACATAATAATTCTTATAATTCCTATAATCAAATAAATAAATGTTAATCTTTAACTTGATTATAAATATATTCTAATTCACCTACAATAAAAGAAACACAAATTATGGGCTAATATTTAATATTTCCTAATTGATTTTTATTTATTTTGTATAGACCTTTTTAATGAGCATCATTAAAATAACGTGTTACTTAACGCTATAAAAAGTGAGATTGTTTTTAAAATATTCCATTAACTAAAAATTCAATCATAAAAGTAAAATTTGGACTAAGAATGTGTTTTAAAACATCGTCTTATACTCATTCCCTAGTGACAAACTAACACCCATTACTACAATTGCACTTATTGTTTTACACAACTTAAGAAATCAAATATACTGTTTAGATGTACAATATTTTAAAATTAAATTTGTTAATTTTGCATATGAACTCTATTATTCTAGATTAACAACAAAAATGTATTGTGTTGCTTCATGACATGATTTACTCTTTTTACAAGAAGGATAATGAATAGTATTAGCACAAGAAATTTTGCAACATAATAATTCTTATAATTCCTATAATCAAATAAATAAATGTTAATCTTTAACTTGATTATAAGTTTATTATAATTCAACTAAAATAAAAGAAACACAAATTATGGGCTAATATTTAATATTTCCTAATTAATTTTTATTTATTTTGTATAGACCTTTTTAATGAGCATCATTAAAATAACGTGTTACTTAACGCTATAAAAAGTGAGATTGTTTTTAGAATATTCCATTAACTAATAATTCATCATAAAAGTAAAACTTGGACTAAGAATGTGTTTTAAAACATCGTCTTATACTCATTTCCTAGTAACAAACTAACACGCATTACTACAATTGCACTTATTTTTTTTACAAAACTTAAGAAATCAAATATACTGTTTAGATGTACAATATTTAAAATTAAACGTGTTAATTTTGCATATGAACTCTATTATTCTAGATTAACAACAAAAATGTATCGTGTTCCTTCATGACATGATTTACTCTTTTTACAAGAAGGATAATGAATAGTATTAGCACAAGAAATTTTGCAACATAATAATTCTTATAATTCCTATAATCAAATAAATAAATGTTAATCTTTAACTTGATTATAAATTTATTATAATTCAACTACAATAAAAGAAACACAAATTATGGGCTAATATTTAATATTTCCTAATTAATTTTTATTTATTTTGTATAGACCTTTTTAATGAGCATCATTAAAATAACGTGTTATTAACGCTATAAAAAGTGAGATTGTTTTTAGAATATTCCATTAACTAAAAATTCATCATAAAAGTAAAATTTGGACTAAGAATGTGTTTTAAAACATCGTCTTATACTCATTTCCTAGTAACAAACTAACACGCATTACTACAATTGCACTTATTTTTTTACACAACTTAAGAAATCAAATATATTATTTAGATGTACAATATTTTAAAATCAAATGTGTTAATTTTGCATATGAACTCTATTATTCTAGATTAACAACAAAAATGTGTTGTGTTCCTTCATGACATGATTTACTCTTTTTAAAAGAAGGATTATGAATAGTATTAGCACAAGAAATTTTGCAACAAAATAATTCTTATAATTCCTATAATCAAATAAAATAAATGTTAATCTTTAGCTTGATTATAAATTTATTATAATTCAACTACAATAAAAGAAACACAAATTATAGGCTAATATTTAATATTTCCTAATTAATTTTTATTTATTTTGTATAGACCTTTTTAATGAGCATCATTAAAATAACGTGTTTACTTAACGCTATAAAAAGTGAGATTGTTTTTAAAATATTCAATTAACTAAAAATTCATCATAAAAGAAAAACTTGGACTAAGAATATGTTTTAAAACATCGTCTTATACTCATTTCCTAGTAACAAACTAACACGCATTACTACAATTGCACTTATTTTTTTTACACAGCTTAAGAAATCAAATATACTGTTTAGATGTACAATATTTTAAAATTAAACGTGTTAATTTTGCATATGAACTCTATTATTCTAGATTAACAAAAAAATGTGTTGTGTTCCTTTATGACATGATTTACTCTTTTACAAGGAGGATTATGAATAGTATTAGCACAAGAAGTTTTGCAACATAATAATTCTTATAATTCCTATAATCAAATAAATAAATGTTAATCTTTAACTTGATTATAAATATATTCTAATTCAACTACAACAAAATAAAACACAAATTATGGGCTAATATTTAATATTTCCTAATTAATTTTTATTTATTTTGTATAGACCTTTTTAATGAGCATCATTAAAATAACTTGTTACTTAATGCTATAAAAAGTTAGATTGTTTTTAAAATATTCAATTAACTAAAAATTCATCATATAAGTAAAAATTTGGACTAAGAATGTGTTTTAAAACATCGTCTTATACTCATTTCCTAGTAAAAAACTAACACGTATTACTACAATTGCACTTATTTTTTTACACAAGTTAAGAAATCAAATATACTGTTAAGATGTACAACATTTTAAAATTAAATGTTTTAATTTTGCATATGAACTCTATTATTCTATATTAACAACAAAAATTTGTTGTGTTCCTTCATTACATAATTTACTCTTTTTACAAGAAGTATTATGAATAGTATTAGCACAAGAAGTTTTGCAACATAATAATTATTATAATTCCTATAAACAAATAAATAAATGTTAATCTTTAACTTGATTATAAATATATTCTAATTCAGCTACAATAAAAGAAACACAAATTATGGGCTAATATTTAATATTTCCTAATTAATTTTTATTTATTTTGTATAGACCTTTTTAATGAGCATCATTAACACAACTTGTTACTTAACGCTATAAAAAAGTGAGATTGTTTTTAAAATATTCAATTAAATAAAAATTCATCATAAAAGTAAAATTTGGACTAAGAATGTGTTTTAAAACATCGTCATATACTCATTTCCTAGTAACAAACTAACACGCATTACTACAATTGCACTTTTTTTTTACACTACTTAAGAATCAAATATACTGTTTAGATGTACAACATTTTAAAATTAAATGTGTTAATTTTGCATATGAACTCTATTATCCTAGATTAACAACAAAAATGTGTTGTGTTCCTTCATGACATGATTTACTCTTTTTACAAGAAGGATTATGAATAGTATTAGCACAAGAAATTTTGCAAAATAATAATTCTTATAATTCCTATAATCAAATATATAAATGTTAATCTTTAACTTGATTATAAATTTAATATAACTCAACTACAATAAAAGAAACACAAATTATGGGCTAATATTTAATATTTCCTAATTAATTTTTATTTATTTTGCATAGACCTTTTTAATGAGCATCATTAAAATAACGTGTTACTTAACGCTATAAAAAGTGAGATTGTTTTTAAAATATTCCATTAACTAAAAATTCATCATAAAAGTAAAATTTGGACTAAGAATGTGTTTTAAAACATCGTCTTATACTCATTTCCTAGTAACAAACTAACACGCATTACTACAATTGCACTTTTTTTTACACTACTTAAGAATCAAATATACTGTTTAGATGTACATCATTTTAAAATTAAATGTGTTAATTTTGCATATGAACTCTATTATCCTAGATTAACAACAAAAATGTGTTGTGTTCCTTCATGACATGATTTACTCTTTTTACAAGAAGGATTATGAATAGTATTAGCACAAGAAATTTTGAAACATAATAATTCTTATAATTCCTATAATCAAATAAATAAATGTTAATCTTTAACTTGATTATAAATATATTCTAATTCACCTACAATAAAAGAAACACAAATTATGGGCTAATATTTAATATTTCCTAATTGATTTTTATTTATTTTGTATAGACCTTTTTAATGAGCATCATTAAAATAACGTGTTACTTAACGCTATAAAAAGTGAGATTGTTTTTAAAATATTCCATTAACTAAAAATTCATCATAAAAGTAAAATTTGGACTAAGAATGTGTTTTAAAACATCGTCTTATACTCATTTCCTAGTGACAAACTAACACCCATTACTACAATTGCACTTATTTTTTTACACAACTTAAGAAATCAAATATACTGTTTAGATGTACAATATTTTAAATTTAAATTTGTTAATTTTGCATATGAACTCTATTATTCTAGATTAACAACAAAAATGTATTGTGTTGCTTCATGACATGATTTACTCTTTTTACAAGAAGGATAATGAATAGTATTAGCACAAGAAATTTTGCAACATAATAATTCTTATAATTCCTATAATCAAATAAATAAATGTTAATCTTTAACTTGATTATAAGTTTATTATAATTCAACTAAAATAAAAGAAACACAAATTATGGGCTAATATTTAATATTTCCTAATAATTTTTATTTATTTTGTATAGACCTTTTTAATGAGCATCATTAAAATAACGTGTTACTTAACGCTATAAAAAGTGAGATTGTTTTTAGAATATTCCATTAACTAATAATTCATCATAAAAGTAAAACTTGGACTAAGAATGTGTTTTAAAACATCGTCTTATACTCATTTCCTAGTAACAAACTAACACGCATTACTACAATTGCACTTATTTTTTTTACAAAACTTAAGAAATCAAATATACTGTTTAGATGTACAATATTTTAAAATTAAACGTGTTAATTTTGCATATGAACTCTATTATTCTAGATTAACAACAAAAATGTATCGTGTTCCTTCATGACATGATTTACTCTTTTTACAAGAAGGATAATGAATAGTATTAGCACAAGAAATTTTGCAACATAATAATTCTTATAATTCCTATAATCAAATAAATAAATGTTAATCTTTAACTTGATTATAAATTTATTATAATTCAACTACAATAAAAGAAACACAAATTATGGGCTAATATTTAATATTTCCTAATTAATTTTTATTTATTTTGTATAGACCTTTTTAATGAGCATCATTAAATAACGTGTTATTAACGCTATAAAAAGTGAGATTGTTTTTAGAATATTCCATTAACTAAAAATTCATCATAAAAGTAAAATTTGGACTAAGAATTTGTTTTAAAACATCGTCTTATACTCATTTCCTAGTAACAAACTAACACGCATTACTACAATTGCACTTATTTTTTTTACACAACTTAAGAAATCAAATATATTATTTAGATGTACAATATTTTAAAATCAAATGTGTTAATTTTGCATATGAACTCTATTATTCTAGATTAACAACAAAAATGTGTTGTGTTCCTTCATGACATGATTTACTCTTTTTAAAAGAAGGATTATGAATAGTATTAGCACAAGAAATTTTGCAACAAAATAATTCTTATAATTCCTATAATCAAATAAAATAAATGTTAATCTTTAGCTTGATTATAAATTTATTATAATTCAACTACAATAAAAGAAACACAAATTATAGGCTAATATTTAATATTTCCTAATTAATTTTTATTTATTTTGTATAGACCTTTTTAATGAGCATCATTAAAATAACGTGTTACTTAACGCTATAAAAAGTGAGATTGTTTTTAAAATATTCAATTAACTAAAAATTCATCATAAAAGAAAAACTTGGACTAAGAATATGTTTTAAAACATCGTCTTATACTCATTTCCTAGTAACAAACTAACACGCATTACTACAATTGCACTTATTTTTTTTACACAGCTTAAGAAATCAAATATACTGTTTAGATGTACAATATTTTAAAATTAACGTGTTAATTTTGCATATGAACTCTATTATTCTAGATTAACAAAAAATGTGTTGTGTTCCTTTATGACATGATTTACTCTTTTTACAAGGAGATTATGAATAGTATTAGCACAAGAAGTTTTGCAACATAATAATTCTTATAATTCCTATAATCAAATAAATAAATGTTAATCTTTAACTTGATTATAAATATATTCTAATTCAACTACAACAAAATAAAACACAAATTATGGGCTAATATTTAATATTTCCTAATTAATTTTTATTTATTTTGTATAGACCTTTTTAATGAGCATCATTAAAATAACTTGTTACTTAATGCTATAAAAAGTTAGATTGTTTTTAAATATTCAATTAACTAAAAATTCATCATATAAGTAAAATTTGGACTAAGAATGTGTTTTAAAACATCGTCTTATACTCATTTCCTAGTAAAAAACTAACACGTATTACTACAATTGCACTTATTTTTTTACACAAGTTTAGAAATCAAATATACTGTTAAGATGTACAACATTTAAAATTAAATGTTTTAATTTTGCATATGAACTCTATTATTCTATATAACAACAAAAATTTGTTGTGTTCCTTCATTACATAATTTACTCTTTTTACAAGAAGTATTATGAATAGTATTAGCACAAGAAGTTTTGCAAACATAATAATTATTATAATTCCTATAAACAAATAAATAAATGTTAATCTTTAACTTGATTATAAATATATTCTAATTCAGCTACAATAAAAGAAACACAAATTATGGGCTAATATTTAATATTTCCTAATTAATTTTTATTTATTTTGTATAGACCTTTTTAATGAGCATCATTAACACAACTTGTTACTTAACGCTATAAAAAGTGAGATTGTTTTTAAAATATTCAATTAACTAAAAATTCATCATAAAAGTAAAATTTGGACTAAGAATGTGTTTTAAAACATCGTCATATACTCATTTCCTAGTAACAAACTAACACGCATTACTACAATTGCACTTATTTTTTTTACAAAACTTAAGAAATCAAATATACTGTTTAGATGTACAATATTTTAAAATTAAACGTGTTAATTTTGCATATGAACTCTATTATTCTAGATTAACAACAAAACTGTATCGTGTTCCTTCATGACATGATTTACTCTTTTTACAAGAAGGATTATGAATAGTATTAGCACAAGAAATTTTGCAACATAATAATTCTTATAATTCCTATAATCAAATAAATAAATGTTA